>JBBYHM010350557.1:0-24247 GCA_038381775.1 Adansonia rubrostipa
ACGATATAATAAGTAATGGTATCGATACAACATGCTTTACATTGAAACCATTGTCAATGTATCGCTACATTTTGGGTTTTTTGCCCAGATGTATTGATACAAAACTCAAATTTAGTAATGATTTGGGCCTCAAAAATCATCCAACATTATACATAATTTCACACAAATCATGTGGATTTCATTTTTAGGCGTTAAACATTGTATTGACACATTTTGGCCTGATTCAAGACACTTTCCACCCTTAGTTCTCTTGCATCAAAACTAAAATTTGATCACAACTTTGGCCTAAAAGATTATCCAATATGAGACATAATTTCATACAAATCATGTGGGTTTCATTTTTGGGCTTTAAACATTGGATTGACACATTATGGAGAGGTCCATTAAGTTTGTCATAAGGGCATTTCATGCGAAAATCTAGTTAATGAAGGGTGAAGGTGAGATTACTCATTTGATCAACTCATGCATGGCTTTCTTTATCTATAAGAATCAAGATCAACTAATTAAAAGTTCAAAGCTTTTATCTTGGTACAATGACTCACCATGTTGTACACTCTAAAATGTCTCAAATGCCATCTTTGCTAGGTCATTTTGATGGTTGAAAATGGTCTTATATAATTTAATTTTTCATGTTCAACTAAAGGATACACAATAATATAACCTTAACCATCAAACACTCTTATTTTCAGTATTCCCTAGCTCTCCCTTGACTTGTCTTAAAACCTCCCATTTTCTCCCTCTTTAGTCTCCAAAATCCCTTACATTGATACCATAACCAAAAAGCTTCTTCTTTTTGTTCCTTTCTTGCTAATCAATAGCAAAGAAAGGGAGAAAAGTAAGCTCAAACTTACAGTTATTTTCTACTCAAAGGAAAAGCTAAAGATTAAGGCTTTTTGGTATAGATCTTCCCTTTTCTCCATTTATTTTTTCCACTATTTACATCATTTTAGCGAGCCATCCACGTTACCATGACTTTGCTAAGACTTTTATGCATTATTTTAGCCTTCATTGTGGTAGTTCCAAGATTCCTATGATTTTTTTTATGTTTTAATGTTGCTTGGATAATAAAAAACACCATGTTTTAGTTCCCTATTAGAACGGCCCTAGTGCATGCATTTTTGTATGCTTTCATTAATTTTCACATGCTTATTTTATGTTTAAATGTCCATCCTAACATGTTTTGAGTATGACCATGCATTTTGTTGAATTTCTAGCATTTTTGGATCGATTAAATATTAACTTATGGTCTTATTTTGAATGCTCATTTATGTTTGATGTTTCTACTAAGTTTAGTTTATCATTTGTTTGTTAAAATGTCTCTATAATGCTTGTAAAAAACCTGTTTTCAAAAACCCCTAAGTTTCTAACTTTAATCAATAAAGACTAGTGTGGATCTAAAGTTTTCTAATCTGTTGGTCCTCTAATATTAGCGATAAAACAAGCTTTCCATGTCTAAATTATGGTTAAATGAGGTTAAATATTCTAATTTTCAAGATAAAATACCTTTTTATTTATCATAAAATTTTGTACATTGATTTTGAGGTCTGATAAACTTTTGCCAGTGAATTAGTTAATGGGCTATTCCATCATGCCAAACTACTTTAGGATTAGGTGAATGAGCTTTTGAAGACACTGTCATTGACCTTCTTTGTCACAAACATAATCCTAGCCTAGTTCTAGGAAACCCAAAAACAACTCCTATGTTTTACCCTAGCAGCATTATAGTCATAATTTGAAAAAAAATTTTTGAACCATAAAAGATTTTTCATAAATTATCTGATATTTTTCCTTAAAACTAAATTGAATTATGTTTGCATTAATGTTTCATTTGCTTTTGGATTATTGTGAATGAGGGAGTTATGATTTTTCAAACCAATGCTATTTGAAACCCCTAAAATTAGTGATTTGCTTTTTGTTTTGGGTCATTTCAAACTACTAGATGGTTTTTTTAGATTTCTATTATATTTTTAGCAAGAACTATGTTAAATTCCCTTTCTGAACATGTATTTGTGATTTAATGATTCTATATGAGTCCAAAGAGATTTTTAAAAATTTGTTCCACTTTTTCCCCTACATGTGCTAATAGTGCCAAGTTAAACTAAAACTCAAAAATTAATTCCACTTAGAAAATGATTATTTTGGATTTTCAAGATATTTACAAGTTAATTCTCATCGAGTCACCTTTCCAACAATAGCATTTTGATGAACCCAAAAATAAATTCAAAAAAGTGGATAGCACAAAGCTATCATTTGTTTTTCAACCTCTAGAAAATTACTTGGATTTGTTCAAACCACATTTGTTGGGCATTCGAATGCCTCGAAGCAAATCCTAGTATCTCTCCCCATGGAGTCATAGTCACAAGATGAGTTCCACTAGGCTTGCATCAAGGCTAAAAAAATCTTTTAGCTTCTCATCACTAGTTTTAAGTTAAAACCATATTTTCACCTAAAACACTCCATTTTCAAAAAATTACTAAGGTTTACATCTTTGGGGAACACTCTAACCCTATTTTCTAAAGGGATACTCCAAGCCTCTTTTTCAAACTTCACTTAAAATCCAAATTTTCTCTCTCCCATACATCCCTGGATTTTTCAATCAAAATATCTTTTTCCACACCTTGAGCTACCACCTAGTCCAAACACGTCTCAAGATTATCATTCCGGTTATTCCTCAATAATCAAAGACAACAACAAGATATATTTTGATTATCCTTCTTTTTTTCATGCTCATTGCGAGTTTATTTTTTTGCAATATTTATTATATCTTTTCATCTTCCTAAGACGCTTTTTTTCGTGATGTCCATTTTATGTTCATATTTTCAAAATTATAGGGTAATGTTCCATTTCAGCATTTTTCCAGTGCTTGACATGGAATATCTGATTTTCAAAATTAAATCCAGAGATCATTTTAGTCAAAAAATCTCTATGTTCCCTACCATCTTTGAAGCATATATGAGACTCAAATCTTTTTCAAAATTGAGGTTTACTACTTTTATATAAAATTCATGATCAAAAGGGAATTATATCAAAAAATGACAAGTCAAAATCGAATAAATCAAAATCGATGCAAGATCAAGTTGGCAACTACCGATTTCAAGCATCATAAAGATGTTAGTACTTCCCTGTGCATAACCAGTTCCCAACCCAACTGACAAATCTCTAGACCTTGCAGACCTTGGAATCGATGTTTCAATTTTGTAAATTAGAATATCAATTTCAATAAGCATCCAATCACTCCTAGCCCAAATGATTGGTGGTGACTCCAAGTCTTTGGCAACTTCTTAGTGACCATTGAAGACTAGTTGGATGAGCGACTCATCCGACAATCCTTCCTTTTACTTTCATCTCATCATGCGTAATTCAAATCCTGATCAAGGGACACTCCAAAGGAACCCTTTTAAGTAACGTGCATCATACATCTAGTGTATCGATACACACAAGGGTTTTGTAAAAGTTTAGTTACTGCCAAGCATTTTAGTTACTGCCAAGCATTCTATTGATACATACACCTAGCGTATTAATACATTCATATAAAAATCATCTTTAAAGGGTTTTTCATGACTTTAAAACATATAAAATTTATTTCAAAAATGTTTTTTACAATTACATGCATTAGGAATACATTTTCAAGTGTTTAAAGGAGTTAAAACACATTCTAGTATTTTTCAAAGTGTTCTAAAAATAATTCATGGAAAAATACTAACTTAAAAATATTTAAACACAAGCTAATAAAGCTTAAGTTTGAATTATATCAAAATCAAGATTAATTAAAAGCTAATATAGCTAATAGTCAAGAACTTTTGCCAAGAACCTTTAAAGCCTGACATTGTTGGTTAGTTAAGAGCTTACTCATTAGCATTTGTGAAAAACCTTTGTAATTCATTTAAGTCAAACCTAGGGATAGGTTGCGCCAAAGATTGCAACCTAGGCCTTTCATCCAAAAACTTAAACTTCACCTTTTTGCAAAAATCAAAATTGCAGCAAAATATTACTCTTATCCCAAAATCATATTAATTATGTTTTTTTCATCTTATGCACACAAGATAGCATTAAGAACACCTCGGACAAAATGGTGTCTATCCTAATACTTGGCAACAACCAAAGAGGGGCAATTGTAGACACCCGATCTTATCCACAACAACTTTCAAGACATCAAAGGTCATTATTTAAGACATCATAGAAGCCATTTAGATAAGCATGGATTAATCCCCCCATATTCCCTAGCTATCATAAAGGGTTCCAAGAGCAAAAGGTAAGTAAAAGTCATATTTTTGCATGTTTGTATTGATACATGTCTTTATGTATTAATACAAGGCCTCCATGTCATCAAAAATTCAAATTTCCCAAATTTTACGGGTATAAAAGATGTATGTGTCAATACATTTGCTTCATATATAAATACATTAGCTTGTTATATTGATACGAGGCTTGGCAATAATGAAATCACGGTATCTAGCCCAAACGTATTGATGCATAAGTGAATGTATCGATAGATTCGAAGAATGTATTGATATCGATACATTCTAGAAAAGTTTGCTTATGTATCAATTACTAGGCAAAATTGCCTAGCTCGTGGTATTTTTCAACTCTTGCACCATTAGTTCAAAATTCCCATTTAGCCACATGTTTGGCACCAAAAATTATTCAAATTTATATTAGTCTTCAATATTGAGCTAACTAATTGGATCAATTGAATTTTAGATGCCCAAATAGCCATGGCATAAGACATTTTTATGACTTCATGGATATTGTTAAGAAGTAGTTTTAATCTTTTTCATGGCTTAGCGACATAAAGTGATTTGCATCCACTATTTTTGCTGAGTAAACCAATGGAATTAAGAGACAACTGAGCATAATACCTTGCCCTCATTTCAGTTACATGCACCCAAGTCCCAAAATGCCCTTGTTTTATGTATTTTGTCCCACTATTCACATGTCCTTATAAATTATTCTTAACTTAAGCTGAGGGGTTCTTCAACATTCATCTCTCACATTCTCTCTACACATACTAGCCACCAAGAAACCTAAAAACATTCCCATTTTCATAGCTCTCCATACCACCATAAAAATAACTCAAAAATATTGATTTTAGCCATATTTTCTTGCTTTTCTTCTTGCTAACTCATAACAAGTAAGTAAAAGTTGGAAAGGCAACATCTTTCTTAGGAAAAAGCTCATCTTTTTAGAGAAAAGTTGTTGAAAATCTTCTTGGTATATTCTTTGAACTTGTCTCTTTATTTTTGTTTCCTTTGTCATGTTCAACATCATGTTGGTGACCTTTCATGCAACTATGACCTTTTGTAAGCTTGAAGCATTTTCTTTAATGTTTTTTTATTAGTTTATGTCTTTTTCATGAATTCATGCTTAAAAATCATCTTTTTATTTGCTATGAAATTTCCACCCCATACTCATATCATGAAAATGTTCCCTTTCATGCTCATGTCATGTTTTATGCCTCTATAGATATTTTTTGGTAGGTTTATGGATTTTTCTTGCTTAAAAATCATGTCTTTATACCATCATGAAATTTCTAGCCCAAGTTCATGTTATGAAAACATTTTCTTCCATGCTTATATCATTTTTTATGTTTCTATAAACATATTCTACTATGTTCATCCATCATCCATATTTTTCTTGCCTCTATAACATATTTCTTTGATAAAAATGATGTCTTGTTGTTGTTCTAACATATTTTTACCATTTAATGCAATGTTTAAATGTTATGCTTGATTAAAAATGCTTGCTTGATGTCTTTTTCTTGTGTCAAAATCAATTTTGTCAAAACCTCTCAAGTTAAGTCCATGTTACCTTAAATAAATGGGGATTAATGTGTACTTAATGTTTTTTATCAATTGGTCTTCCAATCTTGGGGGCAAATCAAGCTCTTCATGTTTGGATTCAAGGTCAAATGTAGCCAAATGTTCTGATTTTCAAAATAAATTGTATTTTTAATGTTTTTTCTAGTTGTTTATGTCTTAATCTCACGACTAGTTGTCTTTTGCTTATGACATGGTTAACGAGCTAATCAACCATCCCAAGTTACTCCGAGATTGTGCAAATGAGCTCGTAAAGCTAGCCCACCAACCTTTTATGTCTTGGATATTCAAATGTTGAAAACCTGAGCCTAGTTCTAAGAAACCTAAAAACTAAAAAAAAATCCCTTATTTAGCATTGGTAGCACTACTATCTTTACTTGAAAGATCATCTTCAAACCATAAAAATTTTTCATGGAATTTTTTATTATTTTTCATTTAAAGCATATCAAGTTATCTTTCCAACGGTATCTTGTTTGCCCCGTGATCATTCAAGATGAGGAAATTATGATTTTTCAAACCTATATGTTGTCCAAAACCCCTAGAACCAACAATTTACATTATGTTCAGGCCATGTTGACCCTCCAAATGATTTTTCTAGATTTTTAAGATATTTTTACTAAAACTTTTGTGAAATTCCCTTTTCAAAAAGGTATTATTTTTTACTTAAAGATTCTGAATGAATTAGGCATGATTTTTCAAAGTACATTACACCTTTTCCCTTGCATAGGCTATCAGCGTCAAATTAAACCCAATTTAAAAATTATTTCCTCTTGGAAAGCGATTTTCCAAGATTTTTAAAATATTTTATCTTAACTCTCATCGAGTCACCTTTTTAATAGTACCTCACCTGACCCCTAAAACCTGCAGATCAATCAAGAATAAAATCAAAAAAAGGAATAGCGTGATGTTATCCTTTATTTTAGCATTTGTCAAAATTAATTAATTTTTTTGAAAATTCCCACATTAAGGCATTAAAATGCCTCTAAAAGAGTCCAATCAACCCTATCAAGTCAAAAAAATATGTGTTAACCTCCTTAGGCTTGGATCAAGGCACGAGCACTTTTTAAATTTTACCATTCCTATTTTATCAATCCTCATTTTTAAATAAAAAATTATCGATTTTGTTAAAAATTGTCAAAATGTCATTTGTCAAGAAATCATATAAACTTTGTCAATTTAACTCATTCAATCCTATCTTTCCAAAATCATCAAAAATTAAATTCTCTCTCCTAAATTTCTCTCGATTTTTAAAAATCCAAATCCTTTTTTTCACATCTTAATCAACCAATGAATCTAAACACATCTTGAAAATTGTTGACCTGGTTATTTCTAAATAACCAATGATGATTGTGAGATAAATTCTAGTCAACCTTCCTCTTTTCCCTTCTTCGTGTGATTTATTTTATGCAATATTATCTTGTCTTCTTACATCTTAATAACACATTTCCCTTTGTGGTGTCCATTTTGCATTCATATTTTCAAATCGTTTTTGAAAACTCATAAAGGCAATGTTTTGTGTTGGTATCTCTCAAGTGCTTAACATAGAATATCCAATTTTCAAAATGAAATTTAAAAATCACTTTTAGTAAAAATCTCTATTTTTCCCACCTCTTCGAAATGCATATTGGATTAAAAATTTCATCAAAACTTAAATTTATTATTTTACGTAAATTCATGAGTAAAAGGGGATTATATCAAAATAATGATAGGTAAAAATTAAGGAAACGGAAACCAATGTAAGACATAGCTGAAATGAACCAATTTCGAGAGTCTTAGGAATCTTAATACTTCCCCGCGAGTAACCAACTACTGAACCCAATTGACGAATCTTTGGACCCTAAAGACCTTGGAATCAATTTTTTTTTAGTTTCTCGACTCCAAGCATTGGCCATTTTATGGTAGCCATCCAAGACTAGTTAAATGAACAATTCATCTGAGGATCCCCCCTCCTGTGTTAAAAATAAAAAGTCCAGTTGAGAGAATTTTATCATTTCCTTTAAACCTAAGTCGTGCGTGCTTCATAATATGTAAGGATGACCAGTGGCATGTTGCAACAGCTTGCACTGGAGATAATCTAGAGAGTTAGTCTTATAACTAGTCATGTTTTTTTACTTGGTTCTTGGTTCCCGCAATTTCTATTGTTATTTAACTGTAATTCCCTTCCATTTTGTCTACTAATCGTTTATTTGTCTTGATGTTTGTATTGCCATTACTTGGGATTATTACATTCCATAATAATTATTCATCAATTAGATAAGTGGTAATAAGGGGCAAATAAAAAGGTTTGGTTGTTTGCCAACACATGTTGTGCAATTGCATTTTTATTAGGCTCTCATCAAACCTAATGGTAGGAGATTGAGGTCCTAAATATTAAGAGGAAGTGAGCTATCCACCTTCATGAGTAACCCTCTGCGTGGGCATAGCAAGAACTTCCGAGATGTAAATTACCTATGACTCTTATGAGTAACCCTCTACATTTGCATAGGGGAATACATTTGCCAAATCAAACCCGTGCTGACAAGCTTATGATCGGCCTAGGATCGGGGTGCCTTGGCTATCCTTACTGGATGAAAAAGTAATTCAGATATCAATTTATACATCAACTAAAACCCCATATAGTTAGCCCTATGAGCCAAACCATGTCAAACCCTACTAGGATGCTACTAGAATGACTTGGAGAATAAGAACACACGGGAAAAAACTATTTATGTTTATTCCTATATACCGTAGTACATAAGCAATAGTGAACCAATGTTTATCATTTCATGCCCTAAGAGACATCTTACATCTTATTTCTTTATTAGGGCATGTCGTTATGCTATCCAATCGATGGCTAACCTTTGTCAACAAGTAAATGGTGGTAAATGAATGTCGTCACTAACAAGGCTCTATACTTCCCTAAAAAGAGTCATCCAACCAAAATTAGCCATTATGTTGTCCAAAGGACAGCTTAACACTTATCTGCTATAGATTTTGATAAACAAATATCATCGTTTTGTCAATTAGTTTCGTCCCTCAGTGGCACTATATCTACTCAATAAAAACAAAACTCCACCTAGACGTGTCGTTATGTTATCTGTGTGTACTTGTCTTGTAATGATACTTGTAATTGTGATGTCTACCCTTAAGCAAAACCCCACCTAGACCTTTCCCTTTTCTCTATTTTTTGTGTGATTTATTTTACATAATGTTAACATGTCTTTCTTATGTCTTACTAACGCATGTCCTTTTATGGTGTCCAATATGCATTCATATTTTCAAAACATTTTTAAAAAATTATAAAGGTGATGTTTTGTGTTGGTATCTCTCTAGTGCTCCACACGAAATATTCGACTTTTAAAATAAAATCCGATGATCATTTTTAGTCACAAATCTCTATGTTTCCTATCTCTCCAAGGCGTATATGGGATTAATATTTTCATCAAAACCCATACTTTACACAAATTCTTGCATAAAGAAAGATTATATCAAAATAATGACAAAGTCAAAATCAAGGAAACTAAAACTAATATAAGACATAGCAAGAAGGTATCGATTTTGGGTGTTGTGGGGATGTTAATACTTTCCCATAAGCAACCAACTCCCAAACCCAACCGACGAATCTCTAGACCATGCAGATCTTAGAATCAATCTTTATTGAGTTTTATAGCTCAAAATGTCAGTTTAAGTAAATATCCAATCTTGCCTAGCCCAAATGGTTGACAGCGACTCCAAGTGCTGGCCACTTTATTGTGGCCATCCGAGACCAATTAGATGAGTGATTCATCCAACAGTCCCCTCTTTCGTGTTAAAAAATAAGAGACTCGATTTAGAGGATATTTCTTCATCAAGAATTTTATCATTTCCTTCATACTTAAGTCATGCACGCTTTTCGCTCCGTGAGGATGACCAGGGGCATGTTACAACAAGCACAATAACGGTGAGTGCTATTTGTGTTATATTAGGTTAAGATATTAAATAGTTAATACTTGGGCCCAATCCTGCATGGGCTAGGCAAAAGTGTTTTACTTGGATCCCCATGAAAGCACCAAAAGTGGCACTACCAATGGGGTTTGGCAGTAATAGGCTCTGTTGACCTGTTAGTTAGACCTAACTTAATTTTAATTGTATAAATATACATCTATAAGAGTTTGTAGGTGGCTAATATACTTTTTGGCTATCAAAAAACCTCAGCATCATTCCCCTAAATTCTTAAGCTAGGTTGGTACAAACCCAACTCACCTTAAAGCTCCATGTGCCATTTTCATGTTTGATTATCTAGAATCATTCTTGATCTGGAAAAAGTGAAAAAAATTATTTTCTAGCATGAAAAAGAGTAACTGCCACCCATAGAACGCAAAATACTATATTTGTCATATCCCTACAGCGTTCTTACAGTCCTATCTCATATTCTTACGACTTCCATGTGGCTTTCCAAAACTATTTTTGGTTTGTGAGATTGAAAATACCTTCATCTTACCATCTAATTAAGGATTCTAAAATGTTTTAACTAGCACCAAAGAACCATTAGACCTTGTAAAGGTCCAACAGACATATATATGGATCATCGATAGAGGCAGAACAATTATGCTACTTTTTGCCTCAAAAGAGAGATTGAAGTAACCAAGCCATGGCAATAGTCATGTAGGGATTAGCACATTTAGAGTTATGAGTCTCTTATCTCTATCATATCTTTATTTTAAACTGCTAAAATCAACCATATTTACATCTCAACCTAAGATTCTAAGGTCCGGGTACTTTTTAGTTTATTTTATGCTGCATATGTTCAATATGATTGAATGTTTTATGTTGATTACGATAAGCATAAGCCTAGAGTTTCCCTTTAATTTAGGGTGATAATCCTACATTGAGGATAATGTAAGGATTAAGTGTGTGAGGGAAAAATTTAAGAATTTCCTTTTGTTCTTTTAGTGTTGCTTTAATTTTAGTAGGTTTGTTTTGACTTAAGTTTTTCTTGGTTTTTTGTTTTGAGTCTTTAGTTAATTTTTTTTAGTTTCTTTCAGTGCAATGATGAGACATGAATTAAGTGAGTCTACAACTAAGGTATTAATGAAAATAATTTTCATAAGAATTAGGCCTGAAACGTCATTCTTCATAAACCAATGTTAGTATGATATGTTGATTGAGAAAGAAGCATGTTTAGACTTATGATCAACTTATATAAACATCCTTATGAGTTTTGAGCCTGTGTGATTGATACATTATGCATATCAATCCAATTTCTTTTCTTGTGTGCTCTTATGATTACATGTTTCTCTAGGACCTGCTTTAAGCCGTTTGAAACTTTGTTTATACATGTGATGATATGGATATGATAGAGGCATTAGGATTGATATCGCTAAAGCCACATTGATACCCTAATGTTGTTATCCACTAGATAGCCCTTTAAGCTAAAATAGCATTTTTATTCATGAAACTCATCTACTTAACCCTTCAACACAAAAAAACAAATATTGACCTTAATTCTAGGGGATTAGCAAAGCATATAGGATCCTATGTTTTGTTGGAATTCATGTATATTAAGCTTGACGATTAAAAGAATCAGTTTTACCAAATTCTTGTTGCTTATAAATTGTCATTTGGTGGATAAAAAAAAGTCAAACATGTATATTAATGTGTCATGCAACTCATCTTTCAGAAAAACAATAAAAACATGAAAAGAAGAAAAAAGAAAGGATATGGATGGTGCATTGAAGTTCAAGATATGAAGTCTTAATGGAGTACGATATATCACGAATAAAGATATGAGCTAACAAGATGTTACACTCTAGTTGTTTATATTTTGCTCTACTAATTCTTTAGGATTATTTGTGATCTGATTAACATTTTTTTTCATTCCACTTATACCTTATAGCCTTATTACAATCTTGAATAAAGACCTCTTGATTGTGGAGTTGTATGCTCTTAATAGTGTAGAAGCGAACAAGCAAGCATATGGTAAGACTATTTTCATAAGATTGATTGATCGTAAACACTTTACCACTACTATATAGAGTGCAAGTCATGAGAGTATCCCATGTGAGAAGTTGAGATTAACTTTGAATGTGAATTATTTTGATTGAGATAAGTCATGTTAACGTTAGCTTAACTCAAACCATAAAATTTCAAGCTTGATTCTTTGTGAAATTCTTTAAGATATTGCTAGTCTATAAGACTTGTCCAATTCTTATCTCTGATTTCTATTGAAAGGATTAGGAGTAATTATTTTTAACATATTTTAGTTTTTTAATGTTTACAATGTTTATGGTATCATTCTAATAAGCCCTCATGACATTAAACTCGTCTACTAGGGACAATTAAGGGTTTAAAAGGCTAGTGTCATATGCTAAATGCCACTGTGATTTCCTATGAAAGTGGAGTAGACAGATTTTTTTTACTTTTTTTATTTTGTTTTGCTCGAGGACTAGCAAAAGCTAAGTGTGGAGGTATTTGGTAAGTTTCATAAATCACACATGTTATATACTTTATATTCTTAATTTTTGTTTTCTATCTTTATTTTAGTTACATATGTTCGTTTTTCAATTTCAGGTTTATTTTGAAGAATGAGGCAAAATCTGACAATGAGGATGTTAATGAGCTTATAATACTAGAATCACAAATAGAGAAAAAGATATTGGAGTAAAAAAGATTAGATTCTATAATAAAAAGCTTGATTCTTGCACTCCAAGTAACAAGTAGATACTTGCCTTAAAAGCATCAGAATTGATCAACTAAATTTGCTTTAAAAGTGACATCTAGATTTCCTACTTTGAATAGGATTCTCTAATCTAAGGTTTTCAGCCACTATAAATAAAGACTTAACTTGGGCATTCAAACAAAGAAAAATCATATTTAAAAAGAGGTTGAAAGCACAATAAGGAGATGAAGAGAGAAGGATGGAGAAGACTAAAAAGAAAAAAAGGAGATTACAACCAATCTCCATACTTCTTTCTCTATTCTTTTCTTCTTCTTTCATTCTTGTTACAATTTTCTTCTGACTATATTATTGAATATATCAAACATGTGTAAATAAATTCTTTTGTGGTTAAGCCTTATTGATTTTCAAAATTATTCGAAACTTATTTGTAGAAATTGCTTGTGTTCTTCCATCAAAATTGTTTATGATTCTTATCTTGATTTGTTTAGGTGTGTAACTAAACAAACCTTGATAATATATATATTGCTAGATTAGGAATCTTGATCTATAATTGTCCTATTTTCCTATTCCTTATTAGCAATTTGTGATCAATGATTATGGTCAACTTTTTATTGATTGCGATGTAGAACATGACTTAAATAATCCGAGCTTGCGTTTTTATTGCTTAGATCAACCTTTCTTATCTTAAAGCTTCCATTAAATTAAATTTAGAGAGATTATTCTAAGGTTATTTAATAGTTAGAGATTAAATAGAAAGCTTATTCTGTTTAATGAATTAGGGTAGCAGAACTTGTTGCTATCTACGATTGGTAGATTTAAGAGATAATTGAAGATAATTCTAATATTGATTCATAATTATATATAGAGGTGGCAAATGATCCTTTAACCATACTTATCATCACTATTGTTACTTGTTAGACATAAAATTCTATTTTCTTAAATCTTAATTTTACTTTTAGGTATTCTTATTCTATTTGAGTCTTAATAGAATCAACCCCCCATCAAAGTTTAATGTGTCTTTTATGAAGGTTTTTTACTTTCTTTGGTCATATTAAATTTAGAGTTTTGCATCAATAACTTAGAAATTGAAAATATCTCTATGGTACGACACTTGCCTACGATTATACACAATGACAACATAATTTAGTGCAAAGATTTAGGAGAATTATTATTTACTGTATTACACCATGCTGGACAATGCTACTATCAACAAGCATCGTTGCCAAGTAACACTAATGCCACTTGACACAACGTGAGCAAGCAATGCCTTTCGGAAATGCTATAAGTAGTCAATGCTATGCTATAGTTCACCATTTGTGAAAATTATGCCTACATGTTTCCTCAACTTTGAGTTGTACTACATCCCTCACGGTAGACATTATCGCAATATGGAACTACGAAAATGATTATCATAAGGGCAAACGTCACGCTCATCAACAGCACGTTAAAACAAGGAATACAATTATTATGGTGACCACATGGCCATTCTTATTTTTAAAGATCAGCCGAGTTCCGCTTCAGTGAAAGGTATAAACCATAAAGCTTACGAGTATGAAAGAAAGCTCAGTCTGTAGAGTACGAGTTTTATACGTAAAAAGCCCAGGAAATTAGAAAATATCTATTAATCAAAATAAAACAAAATTAGATGTTGCAAACTTGACATGGTGCTACAAATCTGAGTATAAGGTTGTTCTCCTGCTCTTTCCATTAGAATCCTGGAGAGGCGGCAATGCCCAATGGTCTGAACCCAAAACCTTTCCTCAATAATTTTCCAATGCTAATTTATAAAACAAAAAGGTCCACGCGAAATAATGATCACACTAAATCAATTTTACGTTTCTTTGCTCTAAGAGTTACTAACGCTAAACCAAGGGGAAAAAAAATAAACAAAATAAAACAAAACAAGCTTAGTTGGTTTTCTTCTCATCTTCCTTGGCAGTAGTAACATCCGTACTGCTACTGCCAGATGCCTGATCATCTTCACCACCAAAACCAAATTCATTTATACGTTTCTTATCTACAGGATATATCCACCTCTGGTACAGGTAGATTAAAAATATAAGATCTGCAAAATAAGCATGAAAAGGAGAATTACACACAAGAAGCAGGGAAAACATAAATATATTAAGCAAGTAGTCCAGGATAGGTTTTAAACCATTAATGACGATGGTCCTAGATAGAAGTTCATAATGATATATCCAATCTCTCTATTATATGCAAAGTATAAATTCACAAAATAATAGAAAGGTCGAGAAACATCCCAATTGCTATCAAGAGACCAACACACCCTGAAGAGACAAGTTGGTGAGGGACCAACCCGGCTCTGCTGAGAGTAAGGTTAACACCAGTACTTGGATCAAATATACATCCCATGTTTATGAGTTGCAATTTTCTTTTTTAAGCTTCAGTTTACCGAGGCTCGTTCATAAATAATTTTTCATTACTAGTTCAAACAAATTTTCAGACAGCAGGTCATTCTGCCCTTTGTATCTGTTTCGATTATAAATCCAAAACATATGAAGATTTGCTTGCTGCGGATGAAAGGAAGACCGTTGGATTAAATCTATTTCCTTCCTCCTTTTCATGCTCCCAACCAATCAAAGCACTATTAAGGAAAAAACAGGGACAATAAAAGACAAAACAAGAAAGAATTATATCTTACCATCACGGAAGACAGAAAGCCGATGAAGTGTTGGCATTTTTATGACAAACGCAAAGAGATCGTCAATGATGGTATTGAGGAACTTGTAAGTCATCTGCCTCCAGGGTAAATGGGCCACAGATTTAAGCTTATAGTTTATGAAAAGTTGAGGGCACATCATAATAAAACCTGTCAAAAACATAAAATTATTGCATTACAGATATGCAAAATTGAAAATTCAACAGAAAATAAAGAATTGAACCTAGAACTTTCTATAAGAATGACAGATGTCAAAGGAACCAGGTATCCATATAACAAATAGAAGTTAAGGCTTACTGACCAAAACAATTTATGTGGCCGACTAGCCATAAGGATGAAAAGTCAAATTCATCGTTATTCAGGTGGCCTTTTTCTCTTCCTTATGTACAACTAACAAGCTTAATAATAAGATAGTTTCATGTAATGATCAAATATTATTAAACAAGCAATCCAAATTTGACTCTTACAATTAACTGTCAGCAGTTCTATTAATAATGTTAATATTTATGGGCACTTGCTCACCCTATCATGAAACAGGAGAAGGCCCCACAAAGAAGAAATTTTTTAGAAGTATTGTTATTTTCTTCCAACTTTAATGACATTAAACTTGCACTATGTTAGTAAGTTGTAGCTGGCAGTAGGCCACCAACAGAAGTACCAAAGCAATAAACAGAAAAGGACAGAAGGCTTACCAAACATGTATACACAGCTTGTAAGCGAAGAGAGAATCCAAGAATACCAGCTCTTATGTCGCTCATACATGAGGGAATAAATAGAAAAACATGCTACGAGGAAGAAGAGCACGTAGGACAAATACTTCATCGCAATATCATCGTATTCCTTAGTTTTATTGCTCGCATATGAATCACGATTTCGGAACCTCAACATAGGTATCTTTCCGCTTCTATCAATCTGAATATCAACAAGAATTACAAAATTTGATACTCTTGCAATAAATTAACTAATACCTGAATGTAATGCCAGATCTGAACTAGATGTAACACCATCAAAAATACTAAAAATGAGTTCCAAATTAAGGTGATGATATATAGGATCCATTCAACATGTCATGAATGTAAATCTGGCACACTACCGAATTACCAGAATACAGACTTACTGATATAGTTTCAGACAAATAATTAGAATGGTATTCCAAGAAGAAAACTAAGAAGAATGATGGCTCTGTTATCATCTTTCAAGGAAAAATTGAAAAAGAAAAAAAAATAACGAGAGAGAGAGAGAGAGAGAGAGAGAGAGAGAGAGAGAGAGAGATGCATAAGACATCTCCATAAAAAAAAAACATGCAAGAAAAAGACATTCATGTAATAATATGCCTCTTACATATTTGACAGCAATTTGAAAATAATGGTTTTCTGGATTCAATTAAAGGCAAACTATGAATGTATACCCAAAATATACATGCAATCCTCAAAAGAATGGCCTTTAAATATAAAAACACTTATTAGGAGTGAAAATCAGTTACAACAAAAAAGGAAAAAAGATTACCTACAAGACAAAGTTGCCTATATTCTCATAGCATCAGAAAAAGTTTAACACACACATGCACAGGGGGATCTCACTTGGTATCAAGCTTTCAGTATAAATGAATTCTTTTTTAAAAAAAAAAATCTTTTCTTTTGTGGAAGGGTGTCCAAAATTTAAATGATACCCAGCAAACAAGTGCAAGTATGAACTCATACCTCTATGTGCATCGCTTTCCCTATTTTCCAAAACTCGATGCAGCAACCAATTCCAGAACTTGCCAGTATCATCCACGAGGTCTCATTATCAAGTAGATAGAGGAAAACAATGAGCTGACAAAAAAAGCTCACCACAACAGACTTTGCAGACAGTCCTTCCATAGACTTATTTTTGTTCCAAAATTGGATATCTACAGAGAAGAAAACCAAAATCATAAAGCTATGTTTCCAGGTTATATAACAGAATTATCAAAAAAATCATCTATATCAGAATAAAGCATTTAAAACATACAGAATCAGTTTACCATTCTTGAAAGCCAGGAAGTCGAACACAGAATGAAGCACAGAAACGACCATTGTGATCGCTAGCAAATAAGGATTTCCTTCCAAGAAGACCCTCTACAGAAATTTATCAAGTGGATAGTCAGCATTTGAAAAGATAGAAGACAATAAAATGATTCTTAACTTCAAGGTAGAAGTATAGAGTTTAGGGTTTTTCGCTTTCTTATGCGAAATGAGAGTTGTTTTTTTTTTTTTTTTTAAGAAAATGTAACTTTAAAAGTAAAAGTCTGTCATACTACCATATTTTGAATCTCTCTAGCTAGTCATAAATCATAACCGTTTCTGAAATATCTAAAGTTCCCATGACAATACAAGATAAGAAATACCTTCAGTTCATCAGCCTCGCCTTCAACCATGCTTCCATAGCTACGATGAATTTGGAATGATTGGTCAATTTGGAGGAAGAGTTGCCACTTCATCATGCTAATGGGGCCAACCTCCAAATTAAGTGGTAACTCTGTCACTGACTCATTAATTGCAATCAACTTATCTCTAAGTAACCAAAACTCATTGAAGAAGATGATTGGGTAGTAATTCCCTGTAATAGGCTCAATATTTAAGTCTGCAAATCTTAAGTCAAGAAAGCCAAAGCTAATTATCTGCAGCTCTAACATGCTAATAATAGCAACCAAAGGTAACTATCATATCACCAAATATTGGTGCAATTCAACAAACACACTACATCCAGGAAGCATCTATATAAAAGGATACAGATCCTTTTTCGGAAAGCAAGCTATGTTTACATCTAGATTGATCTCCACCAAATTATGGTAACAATTTTTAATGGATCAACAAGCTAATAATTGATCATTTTGGCAGAACAATTTATTATAACCAAAAACATAAGAGTTCTTAATCATAGAACCTTAATCAGTCAGAATGGAGAAAAATATCATATACCTAAACCCCAAGTAAATGAGTAATTGGCATAAAGAGTAGAAAATGTGCTCAATTAATTCCCAACCACAGAAATGATATTTAACCAGAGAAAACAATAAATGTTTATATGAATCAATAATTTCTAACAAAAAAAGTATGATGCACAAAATACCTTCAAACTTTGATGCTTTATCCTCCGATCTACTTTCTGGATTAACTCCAATATGATACTTATTTATTCTAATGTATGATAAGAATGGCAGAGCTACTCTTCGCTAGTTACTATCCAATTTATGATGAAAATTACTAAGCTAATCTTCAGTCTTCACCAAGTTACCATCCATACTAGTGTATAAGGAGAGTGGCTGAGCTCAATTATAATCCTCTGCCCTTCCTAGATTAACTCACACACAAAACTTCGCTTGCATGAACTAGAACCAAGTTTCAACCAAATTTTTACTGCCAAAACTAGAGTCAATTAAAAGCAAACAATCACCCGAGATCCAAATCTTACCATGTAAAACCCAAATAATTTTCTTTAAGAACAAAATAAGCACTAATAAGACTATTAAGAGTCAACCAAGAAAGTGTAAAATTATATACAACTAGATAACCATAACCGATATGTGGAATGACAAAAAAAGTAAGGAACATAAGGATACAAGGAGCAATATTTGGTGGTACAGCATTGCGGCCATAGCTGGAAAAGGAAAAAAGGGCTAAATTAGTTTATTTTCAAAAAAAAGAAAAAAAAGGCCATAAAATCATGCCACAGAATTAAAGATAAACAACACTAATCATATGTTTTTATAGAACATTACAGAGACAAGAAATTAAGAAGAAACTCACCGTGTGAAATCTTCAACCAAGTTAATTGTAATATTTGGTTTCCAATAAGCAATCCACTCAGTAGGGCCATTATCTTTAGAGTCAGCTTCAGCATCATCAGCCACCTGAAGCAACAAGATTCCGCACTAAGATCATCATGTTGTGGAAAACTCAAGAGAAATGGAAGCACATACAAGAATAAAAATAAATGAGATGCTATCATGAGGAAAATGAATGAAATTCAAACATATAAAGTATAAACGACAAGTAAGTTTAGGTCTATTCTACTTGACCCTAAATTCTTTTTTTAAAAAGTTACCAGATGCTTCAACGAAATCAGTTATACTAGTAAAGAACAAACCATAGCCACTGATTCAACCCCTTCAGCATCTTTGGAGTTCCCAAGAAGACTTTTCCTCTTATCTGATCTTGACTTGGGCAAATATACCACAACAGCTGAAATCAATGAAAAGGAGGTTAGTTGAACACCATTGATCTCCATCAAATGGAAAAAGAATATATTGACAGACAGAAAGACTCACGGTGAGTCCTCCCAAAGGCAGCTTGAGGCTGGTATTCAGGGTCGTTGGGATCTGGAGGATAACCCGAGCGTGCGAAGACAACGTGGGCATAGAGACTGCCATTTTTTTTCAAGGCCTGAAAGATGAAACACATCGACTTCTTCATGTTGTCCAAGAGAGCAACAGCAAAATTGCAAGCAAGTAAAAAGCCACCTTACCTCGGAAGGATAATACTTCAAAGAAAGAGTACGGGTGCTTTCAGGACCCCAACTGGCGTAAGGAATATTAGTTTCATGCCATACAAGAGAAGCTTCGTTCCCAAAGTCATTGAACTTTTCATGCTCAGACAGATATAACCACATATCCTGAAAAACAGACCAACCAAAAAAAATAGAACAAGGAAACTACAGAAATGAGAAATTCATTTAAGTTTGATTTATGAATTTTGTCGAAACCAACATACCAGGGGTTCGCCCTTCTGAAAGAGATTGGAGATGGTGTTAGAAGGGTCGATGGGCTTTTTCGGAGAGAAGAATTTGGACGCGAAGTACCAAAACACGGCGATCCTTATGATTCCGGTTATGGTCTGCCCAAATCCACCTTGTTGCTGCTGTCGCGGTTGCTGTCCTCCTCCTCCGGCCGCTGCTGCTGGCGGTGCCATTTTTTTTCCTGCCTCTCAGATGGTGCTTCTGAGAGCTTCAGTGCTAGCGTTAAATTAAAACAAAGATTACAACACAAGGCACTGCTATAGGAGAGAGATTTTGCTTATTTTATCAAAAGGAAAAAAGACTAGATAGAATAGATGCCCTTGTTTTCGGAATCTTAAACTACATTTCCTTCTTTCCTCTCTGCCTTTCCTTTTTTTTTTTTTTTTTTTCCTCTTTTTTTTTTTTTTTTTTTTGGTCTTCCGTTATTTTCAAGAAGTTTCAAGACTATTACGAATTGCAATTTAAATAATCTTATAGTTCATTTTCCAAATATTATTACATCAATTTTTACTATTACGAAAATATTAATTAAGTTGATATCATAAATTAAATTATATTAATTTAAAAAAAATTTATAAAATAATTAAATAAGAATATTTATATTATTTTAAAATTTTAAATTAATTTAATATTATGTTTTAAATAATATTAATTTAATTAAAAAATTAATAAAAATTACATAAAATTATTTTAATAAATATAAAATTAAAGTTTTCATATATTTTCACTTAAAAAATTAATTATCCATTTCTTAACAAATAATAACCCACTCTTCATAAAAATTAATGAAAAAACTATTCAACTTTTTTAAGAAAAAAGTTTTATTTCAACCATACATTAATAGCGTCAGCCGTAATGCTTAATGAAAATATTCTAGGTATTCCTTTATCCGGTACATATCCTCGCACAAAGTTAAACTAGCTTTTGCAATGCAATGAGCTACAATATTTCTCTCTTGGTATGTGGAGCATGGTATTCTTGGAAAGCTGCCAAGCCTAACCTAACTTCTTCAATAATAGGTCCACCGTCGGATTGATTTTTGTCTACCTCCATTAGTCCCTTTATGACCAGCAGTGCGTATCCCCCTAAAATGAACCTTTATATTCCCTGCTGCGCGATCTCCAAAGCCTTTAGCATTGCTACTGATTCACAAATGCATGCATCATTTACTTTGCGAACTTCTGTTGCTACACCACCAAGTACGAATGCTTCATAGTCACTAATAATGACTTCTATCCCTCTTGCTTCTTGTTGCTCCAAAAAGGTTCCATCAAAATTAATCTCCGGCAGATTTTTAGGTGGTGGTTTCTAGTGTACTACCCCTGATTGTCTCTACATTTAAGCATGGTGTCTGTACCAGGAGATGTTGGACACTTTTAGAGTGCGTTTCTTATTGTAAGATTTGGGTTTACGGTTGCAACCGGATAAATCAATTATAATATTATTTTTTTATTTTTATATATATAAAAAATTATTTTTTTATTTATATATATATTATTATATAATAACACATAAAATTATTAGACTTATATATTATAAACTACATAAATTTTTATGATTGAGAAAAAAGTTAAAATTATCATTAAATATTATAGTTACATAAATTATATTTTATAAATTATTATAATTTGTAATATAAGCTATTATTACATATTTTTATTACAATTAGAAATATAAATTATCCATTTATATAAATTATGATAAAAATAATCAAATTTATAATACATAAATTTATTATATTCATATATGAATTTTTTAAGTTATAAAAATATAATATCAATAGATAATATAAAGTAATGTTACATAAAACATTACAGTTACATAAATTATATTATTTATTATATAAGTATATCATCATAGGTCATATAAAATAAGTATTACACATTTTCTTATAATTACATATATATATTATTTATTTATATTAATTATGATAAAAGATAATAAAAGTTATAATACATAAAATTTATTACATTTTTATAAAATTTTACAAGTTACATAAAGATATTAGTAATAGGTAATAGAAAGTAGTAATAAATAAAACGTTATAGTTTCATAAAATATATTATGTGTTACATATTTTTTCTACAATTACATAGATATATATGTTATTTAAAATATAAATTTATTATATTTACATAAAATATTACAATCTACATAAATCATTACAGTATAGGTAACGTTTATATGTAATATGTGATATTCTTAATGTATTATGTAAAGAATATTTGAAGCTAATATTTATACGTAATAAGTAATATATAAACATTACTAGATTACATATAAGCATTATAATTTTACATAAAACATTAGAAAAATTGTAATTTACTTAAGTAAAAGATTCTTTTAAGAAGATTCATTATATTTTTCTGAATTTTTTTTATTTTTTATGAACTATATTTTATATGTAGGAAATTAAATTTTTAGTAATTTTGAAGTTAAAAAATCTATATATTTTTTAAAATTTATTGTTTAGTAAATTTTTATATAATATACCAAAAAAATTAATTAAATTTGAGTTTTTCAAATTATTTTTTGTTTTATACCAAATATATCATATATGTAGGAAATGAATATCACTAGTGGGTAAAATTACAACTAAATATTACAGAAATTACACTTAAATATTACAGTTTACATAATATTAATTTATAATTTATGTTTTTTGTAATGTATGTATGTAAAGAATCTTAAAGGGTAATGTTTATATGTAATTTATTACATATAAATATTATCCAATTATAGAAAAATGTTGTAGTTTTCTCTAAATACATTATTAAATCCGTAATGTATGTATGTAAAATATTCCTTTAGGAGAATTAACAATAATTTTCTAAAAATTATTTTTTATTTCATATATATTATATACGTAAGAAATTAATTTTTGCAAAAATTTTTGAAGTGAAAAATTTTCATATTTATTTGGTTTAATAATTTATTTGAGTATATTACTAACAATTATATCACATTAAGAAAAAAAATCATTTTATGTAAAATTTATATTTTTTTTCTTAGTTAGTAAAATTACAACTAAACATTACAAAATTATATGTAAATATTACAGTTTACATAATATTAATATGTAATTTATGTTTTATGTAATGTATGTAAAGAATCGTTAAGGTAATGCTTAGAGGTGGCAAAATGAACTTAAACCTAAAAACTCGCCCGAAAAAACCCAGGCCTGAACCCAAACCGAACCCGTTTGACCAAAAAGTCAATGGCCCGAACATGAAAAAATTTGAACTCGAATGGCCCAAACCCTAAATAACCCGAACTTGAAAGAACCCAACCCGAAATGACTCGAACCCAAAATGACCTGAACCTAAAAAAACCCGAATCCAAGCCCAACCTGAACCCGAACTCGAATTTAATACTAAAATAAATATGAAGAAATTATAATTAAATAATTTTTTATAAATAAAAGACATTAATAATGAATTTTATTTTAATATTCTTTTAATAATTTAATTAAGTATTAAAAACGTAATTTATATTTTAAATATGATTAAACTTGCTCATGGGTTGGGCTGGGCCGCGGTCCAAATTTTCTTAAAATCCCAAACCCAGGCCTTTATTTAATGTGCCCAGACCTGTCTATTTAAGCCAGAATTACTGTTTATCATATTAAAAAATAGTTTTTATTAATATTATAAATATTTTAATTAAATTTAAATAAAATATATTTATTTAAAATCACTGTTTCAAGTCGAGTCAGGTTAGTCTAATATAAAAATGTGAGAAGCTGAGCCAAACCTAATGGACCGAGTAGGTAGCCAGAACCCTTGAATAGGTTTATATATAATAAAATATTAATTTATCAAAAAGTAAATCATATCATGAGCTTTGAAAAATATTATTAATAAAGCATATCATCTATTTCTCACATTTTTTTTAATTTTATAAGTTAAACTCATTAAATATTGAGAGTTTATGTATGTTAGTAGTAAAATTTTAAATTCTTTTTTGAATATTATTATTATTATTCTTATTATTATTATTATTATTTAAGTAACAGTAATTAAAATCTTATAATAATAACAAAGTAATAAGATAAATTAAAAAAATATGAAATTCATAATAGATAATACTATATAAAAAATAAATTAAATATTAATACCATATATAACTTAATTAAATATTAAAAATTTAATTTATGTTTTATATATGATTAAACTTGCTAATGGGTCGGCTGAGCTGTTGTCTAATTTTTTTTAAATCGCAAGCCTAGGTTCTTATTTAACGTATCCAAATCTGTCTATTTAAGTTAAAATTACTGTTCATCATATAAAAGATATATTTTTTATTAATATTTATATATTTTATAATTAAATTTAAATAAAATATATATTATTTTAA
>JBBYHM010350568.1:0-16724 GCA_038381775.1 Adansonia rubrostipa
ATAACATTTATATTTCACATTTTAATATATTTAATAACTTATGTTAATATCTGTGTTTGCATGATTAGTATGAAAAAAAATGCGATATGTATTCTGCAAAAAAAGAACAAGGAAGGTGTTAAGACAAGTAACCGACCGTCATCAGTTGGTGCCACAAGAAGCAGCGCATTTGGCACGCAAAGATAAAAGTCACGGCGGCGTTTTTCAAGTTTTCAGCAAACTTACAAAATTATAAGTAACTGCTGTTTTTGGGTTCAGTGCTTTTTCTTCAACCTCTATGATGTCTCTCTAGAGCCTTCAAAGGTTTTAAATTCTAATTCTGTCTCTTCTTACATTGTTCAAATACCATTTCACATTTCCCAAATATTCATTTTTCCATTACAAGTCATGGAGTAGTTCTTGCCCAGTGAAAGCCTACATTGGTTTTCATTTATTTGGGTTAATATTCTTTGAGGGTTCTGCAGATATTGTTTTCGCTTAATTCTTGTTCTGTTTATCACGCTTAGCAAATAGGAGGTAAATGGCTTTTGATTTTTTTATTTTTTTTTTACCAACTTTAAGATTTGGGGAGTGGGAGTGGGCTCCTCCAGTGAACATGCAACAATCATTAAGCCAAATGCTTGGGTGTGATTTGTTCTCTTTTGTTGATATTCATTTCACTTTGTTTTGTTTATACTTTAAAAACCTGTATTCTGTCTAATACTGGGGGTCCTTTTAATTATTAAAATGTAGGGATTTTGCAATGTTTATATAAAATGTTTGATGCCTTGTTGTAGAGAAATTTTTTTATGCATGGCTGAAATTGTAGTAAAAACATCAACATCATGTTAAAAATTGTTAATCAAGCAATGGGTTTATTGATTTTAGTTAATTCTAATCAGTCACCATTGCATAAGAACATGCTCATTTTTTTCAACTGTTGTTTTACCCTTTTTCCCTTTTCATGCATTGCATGTAGAGAGCAAAGTAGCAGAATTTCGTATTTAAACTTCATGTTTTCGATCTTTGTACTGTGAATTCATATTTGCTATCCAAATACAAATACCGGTGTTTTCTTTTGAATTCAAATGTTTATCATTAGCACCAGCAATGAACTATCAATTTCAAACCATGATGTTTGGTCTTCTTTCCCTTTAAACAAATGAAATATCACAAGAACTCAAATGGGATTTTAATGCTTGTTTTTGTATTACTAGGTAAATTATTCCTAACACTTTGGTTTTATCTTTTTTTTTCTTTTTAACTCCTACTAATCAAACAGTTCTGTAAGTTACTGGAATCTATTGCTTTCAGTGCAGGACGCTCCTGATAATTGTAATACTTGAATGAATCAAGGAGAAAAAACATTGTCAAATTGCAAGTGAGACAATAATCTATGACATCTATCATGTCCGATGATTATGTTAAAGTTCAAAAGAGACCACTTATGGAGCTCTTAACATGCCCCCTTTGTCCAAACCTTTACAGGGAAGCAACTACTATATGTGTCTGCCTTCATTCATGTAAGTTTTAACCAAAGTTTGCTTTCCTTCATCGGTTGCATGATCTCACTATTTCATATCAGAGTTAAACAAATAGAAATTAGTTTATAAACTTTCAAAGTTCGGTATTTTAAAGGCCTACCAGTTAGCAGTGAAAAGTTGCGAAGAAAATTAAGCTATCCTACTAGTTTCATGTACCAAAGATGTTACTTCTTACATTCTCTTATTGTCAAAACAACAGGCAAACACTTTTCTTTTAGATTTTTGGATTCTTTTCCCTCTGCTAATTTGGAACATATCTAAAAACACCCAGTAATTGTAAATCTGGTTCCAAAAAATCTCCATCCTAAAAGTCTTTTGAGAAATCTCTTACCAAGATAATTTCTATAATTTGGAATCGACTTGTTTCGAATGCGGACCAGTATATTACTACTTCAAAACCGCTCATAAACCAGTTTGCGTCTATATCGGCTATGAATGGACTGACTATATAACTATTGGACTATTCTTATAAGCTTAAGTTCAAGAAATTCATATGAAAAAAGGTAGATGGTACAACTTCCTGAAAGGAGCACTAACCAAATCCATTATCCACTTATGACAAATTTCCCCCATATGAGAAGGCTACTCAAGATATGCCGGTAATGTTTCTGATTCCTTGACATTTAAACTTGTCCAACAGTTTGCAAACGATGCATCTATCAAAAACTTGAGAAGGACAAAAGAAATCACTGTCCAGTTTGCAATGCCTACTTAGGTTCCTTTCCCGAAGAAATGTTAAGGTAAATTTGTATCCCTTGCTCTATTTCGTGCGGCGCGTTTGCTGTACATTTTACGTCAGTTATATACACACATCCGCCTTGTTTCTTTTTGTAAATGATTCCAGATTATCATTTTATGGTTTCCATTTATTACTAATGCTGATTAGCACATGAAGTTGTCGAATATAACTTATGCTGAATCTATTACGTGTCCTTTTTTTTTACTGCTCTCGATTCTTGCCGTTTTATTATGCTGGGGTCCTTGTCAATTGACATTGCTTTCATCCTTCTCTTTTTTTTTTTTTTTTCTCTTTTTTCTTTTATAGAAACGATCATAACTTGCGGAAACTTGTAATGCAAATATTTCCCACTGAAAAGACAAGTGAAGAGGAGAGATCAGCAGCTTCTCCTGTTAAAAGTAAAATCCTGGAAACTGCTGCACCTACTTTAACCGAAGGCAAAAAACAGCATCAAGATTTCGGCATGTCAAGAGAAGCCAAAATAATTCATGATGAGCGGGATTTTTCCAGTAATAATCTTCATTTGAACCAAACAGCAAATAAAGTCTCAAATTATTCTATAAATACGATCAAGAAGCAGGTATAATTCTTCTCCAAGATGTTGTCTCTTGATGTTAAAACGGTTTTATGCATCTAATAGTGTGCTGCATTTCGTTGAGTATCTGTTTCTTCTGCTCCTTTTTTCATGTATCAGAATAAATTAACCGATTTGGGAATGCCTGAAAGTGCTTCTGTTGTATCTGAACCTCCGGGTCATGCATTTTCTCTCAAAAGATCAAAGAAAGGTCCATGCTGGGAACGTCTGGCAGGTCAAGAAGAAGGCGAAACTTACAAGTCTATCTTGAATAAAACTAAGTTTAATGCACAAGTGAAGAGGAGAAGAAGGACAAAGAGAAAGCCATGCAAATTTCTGTACGGCCAAAGAGAGGATGGTTCAAAGATTGGGATCGAGAATGAGATGTCAAAAGTTGGTCCCAGTGACCTTGGGAGGTCAACCGATTCTGCGAATAGATGTAGAGAAACTGTATCTCTAAAAGAGCTTCCGAGTTATTCTCAACGCCCTATCTGGTTTTGTCTGGTTGCATGTCAAGAAAAGTAAGAAACATTTGAATGACTAAGCCTTCTTTATATTTCTGGCCCAGAGTTAGTAAGTTCTCTTCTATTTCTTTCAGGAAAGGTATGGTATTGCCTCAGATACCGAAACCCTTTATCAGCATCAAGTAAGTAAAGTGAATTTAAAGGAACACTAACTTGGGAATATTGCCTAGTAGGAAAATTTATGCTTATCTACAACATCTTTAGTCTTGTTATTAAACATGATCTGAAAATGTGCTCATATTTCTTGTATGTGATGTTGTGGGTGACTAATGAAGAAGTTTTACTCACCTTGCAACTATAAATTCGAAGACTTTTGCTAACTCCTAAACGCTTAGTTCTCTAAAACGTCGCAACGCTTGCCAAATTGTTGTGCAGTTGAAAAAAGAGGGTAGCGTTTATAAGTAGGATTCTGATATCAAAATGAAGGTTGTTGATAATGATTAGCAATAAAATTGCAATTGTCCTGGAGGCTGGAAGAACTCTATTAAATTATTTCATGGCCTTCTTAGCCAAAGCGTATGTTAAGTAATCATATTTTCCATGACACTATAGTTCCTAGTATTTTGTATTAGATGATAATGGGGAGTCCGGATCGCATTTATATAGTCAATCTACTGTTGATTTATTTTTAAAGCGGCATCCCAATTTGTGCAATCATTCAGGAATGGAGATTTAGCCGTATCCTTCGTGAACAAGTACCTTGCAAGGAAGCTTAACCTCAAGCATGAATCTGAGGTAATGTTGTATTCCCACATGCTGATTCATATTAATGATACATTCATAGCTAATAAGCAGTAATTGCGATTTCTTAATACTGTGTCACTCAAAGGGCCAGTTATCATAAAAATAATCCTTGTAAGACTAGGCTGGATTTAGGATTCTGGAGGGATAGGAACTTTGATAGAAGTTCCTTAATTGATACGGTAGATGAAAATTGAAATTAAGACAATTTCAGCAAGGACAATATGGTCTCTGTGCCATATGGTCTCTGATAATTATTTAAATGAATATAGCACATGCTATAGTTATACACTTGTATTGATCATTTTTAGTAATCCTGCAGAATTTGAGTGTATACTAGCTGGGTAAGGAAACTATCGATTCTGTGATCGAATAGGACACAAGGGTTAGGGTAGAGGTGGACACACCTTACTTTTCTCCTTCGAAAGACAAGTCTGGGAACATGCTTTTTTATGCAGGTTGAAGTCATGTGTTTCGGTCATCCATTGATCCCAACATTAACGCTAAATAACCTGGTAGAGATTTGGCTAGAGGCTGTGTCAGATATGGGACAAGTTTCAGTTAACTGTACTGAAGAGGACGGTCATGGCAGAAACTTTCTGATGGAATTAACATATAGAAGATCCAAGAAGCAGAGCGCTTTGCAGTAAAATTCGGATTCGAAGGAACCTTTGATATCTCCCAGTGGATACTCTCTTGGTGCTAATGACCTTTCTAAATTTTTACAGCATGGTAATTTTCATAAAACAGAAATATCTAAAATATATGTTGTGAATTGCGGAAAAAGACAGTAAATACCTCCCAAATTTTGGTACCTAGTACACAACTGTCTCAATTAATCATATTTGTCTGTTTTTTCTTCTGTTGTTTTTGTTCCTAAATAGGTGTTAATTTCAGATATCATCCACTCAGGAGGCAGGTCATCTTAATAGCAAGAAACTCGGTCGTAACGACAAGGAGATTTATCATACAATGAACTTGACGGCTGAAATTTACCCTTCAGTTTCACTTTATTATGTGCTTGTCTTTTGGCGATAATTCTGAAAATATATGAACCGTGAGAAATGATTTTAATTCTTCAACTAGTGAGATCTAGGATAGAGTGAATCCAGAATTGAAACCTCGGAGAGGAATTAAAAAGAAACATGAAGATTGCAAGTAATTAAATCATCCAAATCAGGAAAGTTCGACCTTCTTGTTGTTATTGTTCACCAGAAATGCAACCAGATCTAACATGAATTCAAATGCAAAGGAAAAAATTGACATGGCTGCAAAGCTTGGTCAGTCATGTAGCAGCTAGTCCCTGCAACTCTTTCACTTTTGTAATATATTCTGTCATTGCTTGTTCTTTCGTCTTCCCTGTATGACATAAGCATTTCTTCGATTAAGATATACAATGGATTTCTCAATGATACAATTAAAATTGCCCTTTCCATACCTTCAACCGCTTTCCATGCATCCCATTTAGCCCTGTCTGTTGGGCTGAAGACTCCTGGACGACCTGCAAGATGGTATAAATCCTATAATATCTATCGAATTCGTCAAGGTAAAACTCAAAAACAGTATCGAAACTGAGCTTGGGATGAGATTTTAATACTGGTATTAACATTTCCAACTGTCGCTTGCTTGTAGAACCCGTATAAAATCAGTTTATCTGCATCTTTTGTTGTTGGAGGCAAGGTCTTGGCTCTGTCAGCAGACTGTTGGAACTCCTCCTGTACCATAAATTATATATATAACCCAACCTCGATAAAGTTAGTGAGTTGATGGTAATGAGAAAGACAACGTGAGTAAAAAGGAAAACGAAACATAAGCCATGAAAACTGTACCAATAAAGCCATGTTTTGGTTTTTGAGTTTGGACGATTGCCTGGAACCTGTATACGACTTTCTGAATCAAAAATGAGAGCTTATGTTAGCTCTTTAGCTGGCATAAATGGCAAAAATGGACCCCTGGTGGGCGGGATTCTTGTAGAAATGGTCATACCAACAGATTAGTTAATTGAAGTGCTAAAACGTAGATGAACCCTCGAAAAAAAAAAAGGACCCTTTTCAGTTTTGCCACGTGGAACCCGAAATTCATGGACCACGTGTGGATTTGACTGGTTTTTATTTCCTTGTTGCCTTGTCACGGTTCCAACCAAAGGAACTCTTTTTTTTTTTTTTCTTTCTTCTCCAGACGTACTGTAATTCTTTTTAGAGTTGGGGTTAAAAAATAAAAAACAAAATTAAGATCTTGAAGATAAAGAAAGTAAATTGAGGGAGAAATGGGGTGAAATTATTTAAAAAAAAAAGAATTGATTCAGAAATCTGAGAAATTGGGCATTCCTAGATTTTCATTTGATGAATAGACCAAACAAAGTTATAGCTGCTTCAGGCCAACTGAACCCAAAAAAAAAAAGAAAGTTATGGCAGAGTGGACAAAGTGTAATCCGAAAACTGTCTGATACTGGCAATTAAATGGCGTCACAATTTTCTGGTCATCCTCATGAAGCTGCTTCCATCTGGGGGCTCATCGTCACCCACTTGCTCTCTTTCGTCACCTTTCATTTTTTTTTTTTTTAATTTCCTCCCCCCAGAAATCCCCCTCGTGGGAGCCCGCCTGCATTCAAATGCTCGTCCTTTCTGTACTATTACTATAAAATTTTCAATTATGGCTTCGTTTAATTATTATTCATATGCATCGATTAAAGATAGTTTATTTATCATTTTAAAAATATTTTTAATATTTAAAATATTATTGTTATCAAAAGTTTTTTTTAAAATTTAATGCATTAATTAATTTTTTTAAATCACTTTGATTAATGTTATTAAAAACAAATTAATATTTTTTTTCAACTCTTTCTTAGAATTTCCTTTCAAAAATTAACGGTATTTACTGCAAACAAATTGTCTAGAAACAGTTACTACGACTCTTATACAAGCAAAAACCATATACCGTCTGTGAATGATGGAATACTAATTGAAAATTGGACAAAACAGCATTACTCTTTAAAATTATCTGTTTTTTCTATAATAGAAATTATCAAAAATTAAATTTCATAATTAAATTATCATTTATAATTTTTATATTAAAAAAAGATAGTCTAAAATTAATAAATAAATTTAAAAATATTAAAATTTAAAATTTAAAATTATTAAATATTAGCTTTTAAATAACTGTAAAAAAATCAATTGAATTAAATCTAATTTCATTATCACTTATAATTTTATTAGGAGGAGATGTTATTTATTTTGTTAAAAAATTGAAAACGTGTATGGGTTACCGATGAGAACAAAAATAATAGCAATGAAGCTTAGATACAGATTAAACAATTGCCATTGAAATGTTTCCCATAGACATAACCTATGATGGTGATTACAGATAATCATCGAAATCATTGAGGTTTCAAATAGTAATTAAACAAAAAAAAAGATTAATATATATATATATCTAATCATACTAATTAAAATGATATTTAATAAAATATCTTTTATTCAATAAAAATATTCTCTCTAAGATTTAATAAAATATTTGTCTTAAAATTTGTCTCAATCCTTGTATTAATAATAGGGTTGGCCCAAGATGCCTATGAAAAGTCAATTTTGATGGGTTTCTGTCGTTTAATTTTGTTGACTTAATAATTTTTTTTTTCCGAATAAGAAAGATAGCTTCGAATTATCTGATTTTTTTAATTGTTAATTAAATATTTTGTTTAAATGAGCTCGCAACTTCTCGATAGCTTCATAAGATTGATGGGTCCATGAGTTCTTCTGAGGGGAATTTTTTTAAACACGAATAATTAATTAAGGATAGTAATAATTAATTAGCTATTGCGTTGTCAATTAATTATTTCATGCTTAGAAGCTTAGCCAATCCATCGTATCAAGTTACTGTTATCGGTTTATACGGCGCATTAACGTCACTTCCAACATTTAATCTATTCTTTAATCAAGAATTTATATCATAAGTTATTAAATTTAATAATTTTTTATGAAAATCATAAATTTAAATATTTATAATTAATAAATTAAATTAATTATGTTAATTTTATTAAATAATTTTAATAAAAACTTAATTTAATATACATACATAATTTATTTTTATATTTTATTAAAATAATAATTAATAGATATATGTTAACTTTTTTATTAAATTAATTAAAAAGAATTATGTAACTTAATTTATTTAATAATAAAAATTTATTGTTATAATTTAATAAAATTGAAAATTTATAATTTAAATAAAAATTAATACTAAATTAAATAACTTAAAATATAAATTATCATCTTCAATCCAATAAGACAAGTTTTATCACCAATAATTAACAAAAAATAATTGGTTTGAGATTGAACAGTTGGATGTTTTTGGGCCGAAAATGAAATTATTAGATCAAAATATTAAAATATATATGTATTTATTTATTTTTATATTTTAATTACACTGAAATAAATTCTTATCATTTAATTTTTATCCTTTATTTTGCCTTTCTTGTTTTTAAAATTTCAATCGACAAATGTTTTACAAAAAAAAATGCACGATTTTGCATTATAAATATTATTATAAAAATTAATTGATATTAAAAAACTTTTGAAAACGCTTATTAATAATAATTTTAAAAAAAATATCATCTTATTTCGTGTAATTCACCAAAGGTTATAGAATTCCACCTCTGTGGCTGATTTCAGGCGTGATGTGATGTGGGACTCTTCCCTTACCCTGGTCCCACCACCAGCAGAAAAAAACAACCATTTTATTAGGCTTTGGCTCGGGAATCTGGGCAGCCTCAGAACCAAGGCTATAAATCTGCCGAGCCTCATTTGACACGCGTCTGTAATTGATTTGCTCAGAACAGTTGTTCGTAAGATTTTATTGTTGGGAATTCTAAATTGTGCGGAGCTTCCCATTCTCGGCCGAAAACGAAGATCCGCAGGCAGACTCGGGGCACCCCTCCGCCATTATTTACGGATCATATCAATTATTATTTTCTAAATTATAATCTTATAGTTATATATTTAGTTGAATTTAAAAAATTGACACGTTAATATTAATAATTTATTTTTAATTATAATATTATATATATGTTAATTTTTATTTAACTAAATATAATTATTTATGTTTAGTTAATATGATAATATTGATAATTTTTAAAGATTACAAATTTAAAAAAAATTTAAATTTATAATATTTTTATTATGTAAATTAATTAAATAAAAGTTAAACGTTACATAAAATAAAAATATAAAAAAGCATAATTATAAAATTATAATATACTAATTTGCCGACGATATGGTTCCATTATTTTATCAAATTTAAATCATTAATAGATTAAAAATAAATAAATAAATAAATAAAACTCTTAATAATCGCTTTCTTAATGTCAATATTTTTTAAGCTATCCTATGTTCAATGTTTGGAATAAATAAATCTCCTTTGACAATTAAAAACAAATGGTCCGCGAAGTAATGTTTCAATTTCTTTTTTTTTTTTTAAATGTACTTTTTAGCTTTTACTCCTTAATTTATATTTTTAGTCAAAGTTAATTACTTTTGTTTATTTGATTTGTTAAATGTGGCTTAGTAGATATTTTGAATATAAATTATTGTTATTATTATTATTATTATTATTAAGCTAAAAAACCTTATGTTTCATGGTAAATGAAACATAAATATTGTAAATTTTATGAGATTATTTGCATGTTTTTTATAGTATAAATAATAAAAAAAACCAAACATCTAATTGGACATATAAAATTAGATATTAGTTAAAAATCGAAGAATAATTGTTTTTTATACATAAATAACTATATTCAAAGAGAAATTGAAATGTCTTGCTTTTAAATTAATAATTAATAATGTGTCAACTTCCAAGCTTGAAATTTTATGGTATAGATTTATATGATTAACATTTCAAGGCACAGGACCCTTATTCTTCTATTCGAAATGTTGGGACATTATAGTGATGTTATGTTATATGAATTCTTATTTTTCATTTTTAGTGTTTGTAGATACATTTATGTTTAATATTTGATCTATATTTAACCATGAGTATGAGAGAGAAGTATTGTTGAGCTAAAACTTGATTTTTTTTTTTTTCAAATCTTTTATCCAACTTCGTTTTTGCTTTAATTTGGTTCATAAGTTTATTTTACTATTTAAAAAATATTAAGAATTATTTTTATACTAATATTTATATATTTTACTAATTAAATTTAAAATAAAAATATTTTTATCAATTAAAACAGTGAGTAAAATCAATTCAAATTCGACTTTTAAATAGATATAATACAAAAATATAATTTTTTAAATATATCAAAAAAATACTTAAATATATACATATCTATTATATATTTATATTTAACTTATTCTCAAATTCCAATAAGATAATAGTGAAATTCTTTAAAAAAAATTTTTTTGACTAATTATCTTTCCACTAATCAATCTCAATAATCAAAGGAAAAAGAAAAGAAGTAGGTTGAAAATGACATTTGAAAATGTCCCTTCGCAAATAGTAATAGTAATCACACAAAATAATAAAAACGTCAAACTCAATTTTGGACATATAGAAATCTCTATCTACCAAAACGAAACATGAAAATTGTAAATGTTGTTTTAAGATATCTTGGATCGTGGGACCCTTAATCACAGAGATGGTAATTTCCCCGATGTTGTTCAAATGTCACGTGGCAGCTTGCAATCACTCATCATCATCACCCGGATCTGAGGAATACACAGAGAACGCAATCCTATCCCCCATTGAATCTAAAGAGCTAAAATAATACATGTAAATAAAGTAAAATTATATAACGATTTTATTAATGAATCTATATATATTAATTTTTTTATTAATTTATAAATAACAACTTCAGCATTCGAGTCGGTTTATATAAAAAATTTAAAAATTTAAATAAAAATATAATTTAATTTACAAAAGTTTTTATTAAATAATATTATAAATTAAGTAAAATTAAATTAATAAAAAATATATTAAAATAATAATAATAAATTAAATTAAATATATTTAAATTTTTTAATTTTAAAAAAATAACTATCCAATAAATTAACTACTCACTCAAATATATTTTTATGTTAATTTACTTTTAAAATATAATAAATTTGCAATAAAAAATATTTTTCATCTACTGCCATAAATTTTGATCTCTATGTATAATTTTATCATTAACTAATATATAGGCATGAATATAATTATTAATAATTATTTATTATTTTAACATAAAAAATATTATTTAGAGGATATATAGACCTCAACACAAGGGAGTTAGAGCGTGACTGTCAAATCTACGTATTCTCTCTCCTTTGCTCTTCTTTCTTTCTCTCTAAAAACTCTCCCTCATAATTCCGAAAACTTTTTTTATTTTTTATACCCGAGATTCAATTTAATCGGCGATCTTTTTCCATTGTTTCCTCGGGAATCCCTCGTCTTCTTTCTCTCAATCTGTGTCTCCTTCCCAGAAAATAATGCTCCAGATTTTCAAGGTAAGTTATGAAATAAATATTATACGATATCTATAATTATTATTTATATTTATCTACAAGAAAAAAAATTAAACATATTAATAATATCTCTTTCTTTGTCTTTGTTTCCTTCTTCTGTAGTTAAATTTAATGATTTTTTTTTCCAGCTGACGGGTTTTCTTAATTTTTTTCCCCTTTCTTACACGGCTTCGATCTTATAAGCGTTTTTTCTTTTGGGATTTCAGTCTGGGAATTTCGGAGAGTTTATTTTATTATTTTTGAGAAGATTTCTTTCGCCAAATGGGTGATGTGTTTTTTTTTTTTGAATTCCCAATTCAAAGGTTCTTGTTTTCCGTTTTGTTTTATTTTTTTCTCTGAATTTGAAGCAAGGGATTTTTTTTTTTGCTCTTTTGTGTTTGATTTAATTTTATAAAAGCTATGTACATTTTTGTTGTGTTTGCTCTTTATTGATATTTCTGATTTTCATTTATTTTTGTTAAAATAGTAAATAATGCTGGCTCTTTGCAGCAATATAGCGCTCCTTCATGACCCTAATCTTCTCTGCATCATTGACTTGTTTTTTTTTGGTCTTTTATTATTCTTCCTTGAAACTCTGTGCTTTAGGTGAGTATTTTCTGAGTACATTAAAAAAGGTTCCTTTTTATGGAAATAGGATCTGCTTTTTCATATCTCATCATAATTCATAAATAATAATAGCAACAATAATAAATAAAATAAAATAAACAATAATTTTTAAGTCCCTGATAGTATTATTTTCATGTTTGTCAACTGATCCTTCTGCATTGGCCAAAAAAAAAATGATCCTTTTCTGTGAAAAGTAGAACCCATGGGGGTCATGATTTCTACTGCAGACCTTTGTCTCTTATGCCCAAAATGCCTTTAAACAATTCCAAAACCTTCTTCATGTTTTGTCTGGGTTTTTTTTATGTAACTTTGTTAGGAGTTTAGATATGATTATGTTATTTATTAGAAAAAAGTCAATAAATTACTAGTTTTTTTTACTCATATTCTTCTCTTCTTTTTTCTATTTTTGGATTCAGAAGTGGTTTTGATTTGATAGAACTCTGATTCAAAAAGTGAGGGGGTGAAAAAAAAATATGGAGGATGACACATTTTCAGGACTTGGCAATGGTGGTAGTCAGATAGATAGCAAGGTGGTGCAGACATTTCACAAGAGCTTTGCTCAGGTCCAGAATATCTTGGACCAGAACAGGTTGCTGATCAATGAGATAAACCAGAATCATGAGTCCAAGATCCCTGACAACTTGACCAGAAATGTTGGTCTAATTAGGGAGCTTAACAACAACATTAGGAGAGTGGTAGACCTCTATACTGATCTTTCAAGCTCCTTCACCAAATCCGTGGATGCTTCATCTGAAGGTGATTCCAGTGGTGCCATGAAATCAGATAGCAAAGCTGGTCATAAAAGAAACAGGCCTGCCTAATTTTTTAAGCAATTCTTTTGCAAATGAAGAAACTTTTAGAGCTTTGTTAATGGAGGTACTAGCTGAAAAAAATGGTTATCAGATTCGATAACTCGCCCCTTGTATCAGTGTTGTCTTTTAGTTCTAAAACTTAAAACTTACTGCTCACATTTGTTAGAGAAAAATAATTAGTCTGAAATTTCTTCTATTGTATTGTAATATTGTTAACTCCTTGTAGCCTTGGGATCTAATTGAAATTGAAGAAATGTGGGCCGGTTGTATTGTTTATTTTTAATCTTGCTGCTGTCTTAGGTACTAATATTGGGTAATAAAGGTCACTACTTTTAAAATCAAACCTTCTCTTTCTTCCTTTTTTCTTTTTTTTCCCAGGTTTTCACGGAGATGATATTTCTGTCTGGCACTTGGGCCTGTTTATTTTACGTTCGTAGTTTGGAGAACAAAGAAAACTAATGCAGATTATTATAATATACAAAAACTTTTTTTTTACAGAACTAAATGAATTAAGTATCGAACTTTTTTATCTTCTTTGTAATAAAGGCTGATATATATAAATTATCCAAGGAAAAAAGGCTGATATATATATATATTTATATTTATGTAATGGGTTTTACAAATATTTTCTCTCTCAGATTCTTTACCATGTAAGTTCATTATCTACTTTTGGGTGGAAACAAAACTCTCCAGTGCACCCTTTTATTCCCTTTCTAATCTTAATCTAATTCCAAAGAATAAATGTTAATAATATTAAATATAATTATATAAATATAATATAAAAATTAAAAAATATAATATAAATATATAAATTTTTTTAAATTTAAATAATATAAATTATTATTTAAAATAATTATAATATAATAAAATATATGAATGATCAAATTTATAGAAAGTATATATTTGTTGTAGACCTTAGCTGAGAAGCAAACACTGAGGAGATCTGCAGATACTGTTTTCAGTCCTTTCCCATGATACCAAACCTTCTTTTTTTTAAATTATTCTCCCCTTTCGCTGTGAAGATGCTTGAAAAAAAAAAAGTAAAATTGAAGGCAAAAGCAGCTTTAGATAGTCTTTTGGTTCCCAATCAGACACCACCACAGGAACAGAATCTCGGATAAGAGATGATCAGCTTTTGACTATTATTTAAAAGAAAAAAAAAATTTGTTGCAACCAATGGCAATCTCTTGGATGGTATTTGGGTAAAAGGAAAATAAAGTTATTCTAAAGATGGGCAGTTTAAAACAAAGCACTACTTGAGTTGCAAAGAGACAACAGACAGATATATGCGTAAAACAATGACCCCCAACAACATGAAAAAATTAAAAAAGGTCCCAAGGTTCTTCTTTTGAGATTGAATTGAAACTCATTTTCTTCATGCTTATCCCCTTCTCCTCTACTTATGTCCTGTCACTTGTTTTTATTTTTGAATCTGCTTAATTAGTATCAATAATTATAGACACGAGTTAATAATTATTTTTATTATATTTTTTCACGTTTAATAAGTTCAAGAAAAAAAATTAAAAACATAATTACACTGTTCGTTTTTGTTAACCAATGATTCATTTGTTGCTTTAAATGAATAAGAAGATTATCAATTATTGAATTTAATATAATGTTATTATTATAAGTAGTATATTATTTTAAAAACACTCTATCTTTTATCCATATAACCTTAACTAAGTATCATTACATAATATTTTGCTTTATATGTTTTCGTTTTCGTTTTAATTATATTTTATGTAATAAATGTCTTTTATTACGACTTCCTTAAAGTTAATGATTCTCTTTCACTTATTAGAGCAAGTGTTTTTGTTGATGAAATGGACCCACGTTATATGACAATAGCAGCCTAATTTCTTCATCTTTGAAGAATTTTAAAGGCCCACATGATTGATTGCTAGAAATCACTTGTTTTTTCTACTTAAGATTTTCCAAGTTGATTTTGAGGGAATTACTTCATCTTCCACATTTGGTCTATTCTCCAAATGCACATTTCAAGTCATTTCTATGTATTATTGTCATTGTTTCTTCTTTCTCCCATTATCTTCTCTATCATTGAAGTCCATGTTTATTATTTCATATAAACAATGACATGATTTTTATTTTTTAAGTATTAAAACGACAGTCCAGCACAATGAAAATGAAATCAAACTTATTAGACTCAAGACTTTTACCAATGTGCTAATCATAATTCTACTTTTGGATATTAACTTTGATTCTTATATTGTTAATCAAATATTTGTAGTTTTTACTTTCGAATAGATTTTCTGTTCGTTTTTGTGTTTTTTCAATGGTTTTTTTGGACAAATGTCAGCTAACTACCATTTTAGTTAATTAATTATATATGTGAATCTCAACAACAAATGCATGATCACCAATAAATTAAAAAAAAAAAAATTCTATCCTAAGAAGCATATGCTTGATTATGACAATTAATAAAACATCATTCTCAAAGGATGCGATAAAATAACAATATCAAATAAGATCGTTATTATCAATAATACATAACATATATGAACGGTTCATTACTTAACATAAATAAAAAATTTTAAATTTAAATTTAATTATTATATAAATTTATTTTTAAAAATAATATTTAATTAATTTAAGATTTAAATATTAATACTTGTTATTGCTCAAAAGCTTTGAAGGACTAATCCTTTTGTTGAAAAGATTTAACAATTATGGTGGCTAGCTAAAGGTCTAAAGCCAAAGCCAAAAGAAATTAAACATGCAACTATAACATGACATGTGATGGGAATCTACTTTTTTCCCCTCCTCGTTCCTTTTTGTTCCTTGCATTTCCAGCAAATAGGTTGAAAAATGAAGCACAATCTAAGTTCCTCAATCTTATCCTAAAACAAAACAAGAGAATCTATGAATATGGGGTTAGTTTAGCAACATCATTAGTTGGACCACATTAGAGCCATCCAATTAAAATAACCCACATTTCCTTTTTAAAAAAGACTAATTACGGCATAATTACATTTTTATTTAGAATAATAATTGTTATTAGTAGATGATAACATTAATTAATAAATAACATTTTTTAACAAATGCCTGTTCAGAAAAAAAAGGGGTTTTCTTCAATATATATATATATATATATATATAAACAAAATCCTTCGTGAGGTGACATATAATGAATTAAAGATATCCATTAAACTGATATTTGAAAATTTATATAATTTAAAAAAAATTTTAATTTATAATTCAACAGATGTAACGTATTTAGATAAAAAAATTAAATAATCCGTAATCACTGTTTACAAATATCGGGGTACTTTTTTAAGTTATGCTATAAATGTATTCATTACACTTGCAGCTCTGATTGGGCAATCTTAAAAGAAAATGGATTTAAGTGAAACCTTCTTTCAGTGCCTAACTCTAAAGAAAGGCCTTTTCTCCTTTTTTCCCTCTTTTCTCCATGATTGCGTATCTGAAAGCGATGATGTTGCTTAGAAAAGGAATGTTGATTCCCTTTTAGTAGTAACTTAAAAAAAAAAAACAAAAAAACAAAAGGTCAGAGTACATGGTATATGTTCTTAGACAATAATTTGATTTGCTGTTGAGACTTTTAACATTAGGTGCTAAGAAATCAAAGTATAGCAACACGAATTTAACCTTTGGGAAAACAAACTGAAATTTTGGCTCTAACTTTAAAACAGGATAGGCCACCCGCGTACATGTAGGTTGGGTTATCCGTCCA
>JBBYHM010350599.1:3492-14354 GCA_038381775.1 Adansonia rubrostipa
AAATTGAAAAGTTATTTTCAAACCTTAAATAATTTTTCTTGGTGTTTTTCTCTTAAAGAGCATCAAATTATCTTTCCAAGAATATCTTGTTTGCCCTTGGATCATTCCGAATGTGGGGAGTTATGCTTTTTTTGAACCTTTGCTATCTAGAACCCCGATAATCAATAATTAGTATTCAATCTGGGCTATTTTGACCCATCACATAATTTTTATGGATTTTTAAATATTTTTTTGAAAAGTTCATGAAATTCTCTTTCCAAAAGCTGCTTTATGTTTTTAACAATTCCAAATGAGTTTGAATCGATTTTTTTAAAATTTCGCTGCACCCTTTCCTTTGTACATGTTATCAGTGCAGAATCAAACCCAATTTCAAAAATTAATTCCTCCTAAAAAGTGATTTTCAGAGATTTTTGAAATATTTTTATATTTACCATTATGAGTTACTTTCTAAGGCATCTCATTTGCCACATGAGGCCTTCAGATTGGTCCGAAATAAGTTTAGGAAGGTGGATGGTGCAATGTTGTCCCATGTTTTCAACATTAAGCAAAATTAACCAATTCTCCCTCACTTTCATTTCAAGGCATTTGAATGCCTTAGAATGAATTCGACTTATTCCTCTGATAAAGTCACGTGTCATAATACTAGCCCCACTAGGCTCGGACAAGGTCCAAACACTCTTCCAAAATTAATTTTATCTTTTATAATTTAGCAGTTTTAATTTAAAATCTAGATTTTCACCAAAAATATCCAAAACCATTCCAATCTCTAAAAATTACCAAAATTTTCTTCTATTGGGATACTCCAATCCTATTTTTCAAAGAAGATACTTCAACCATGTTTTTCAAAAGTTCACCCAAAAATTTAAATTTTTCTTTCTCCTAGACCGCATTTTGTTTTAAAGTAAAACCTTGATTTTCATGACTTATGCAACCAACAAATCCAAACGTGTCTCTAAATTATCATTTTGGTTATTTCTCAATAACCAACGATAATATAAAAAAAAAGACATATCCCAACTGTTCTTCTATCTTTTGCTCTGTGTGTTTTATTTTTCGCAATAATTATATCTTTCCATGCTTTACAAACCTGTTTCTCTTCTTTGTGATAATTTCACATCCATGTTTTAAAAATCATTTTAAAAAAAACTCAAGGCAATATTCTATATTAGTATCCCTTCAGTGCTTGATGTAGAACATCTTTTTCAAATTCATCCAAAAATTATTTTATCAAAACCTTTATGTTTCTTTTTCTTTCCAAGCTACATAGAGATATACAAACTTATTATAAAAACTCAGATTTAATATTTTTAAAATTACCTAGATTCCATATGTAAGAGCATTTGACACTCCATCAAAGTACCTTTTCCATGACTGGTTCTAACTAGAAGTTCCTTCCTTTTCAATTATGCAAATCAGATCTTAATCTGGGAAATTGAAGTTCAATGGTTCATAATTGCTTATCAACCAGCTTGCCAATAAGTCAAGTATCGCATTACCTTTACTAGCTTTTTGATTAACAAATATGATATTGTATTCAGAGAGTAGAACTTACCAGCTATCTAATCTTCCTAACAGTGTAAGGGCTTCACATGGATACTTTATAGGATGAAGTTTCATAATTAGCATTGTGGTATGGAATAACATGTACTGTCTGAGTCTTTAAGCAGCCCAGGCTAGAGCATGACACAATTTTTCACTTGTAGAATAGTTATTTTCATACTCTATGAGCTTCTTGCTCAGGTAATAGATAATTTTCTCTTATTTCCCTAACTTATCATGCTTCCTAAGCACACAACCCATAGACTTGTCAAAGATCGCTAGGTAGACAATTAAAGGTCAATTAGGAACTGACAGTATTAGTATTGGATGTTTTAACAAGCAATGCTTAACTTTGTCAAAAGCTTTTTAACATTCTTTGTTCCATTCCTTATAATTCTATTTGCAAAGAAGTCAAAAAGATCGAGTCACATTTATCGGTGAGCTGGGACACAAACTTGGAGATGTAATTTAGTCTTTTCAAATTTTTACCTTTTTTGTAGTCCGAGGAGGTGACATGTTTTGAATAGTCTTGACCTTATCTAGGTCAACTTTGATCCTTTTTTCATTGTCCATAAAAGCTAGTAATTTTTTGGATGTGAAACTGAAGGTACATTTTGTAGGATTTAGTTTTAGCTAGAAGTTTGGTAGCCATTCAAAAAGCTTCTAAAGGTCAAAGGCGTGCTTACTTTCTTATGTTGATTTGGTGATCATATCATCCATGTAGACCTTAATCTTTTTATACATCAGATCATGGAAAAATGTCAACATGGCTTTTTGATAAGTTGCCTTAGCATTCTTAAGTCCAAAAGGCATGACCTCATAGTAGAATGTGCACTATATTATCATAGAGGTAGTTTTCTCCACATCTTTGGTTGCCATAATCTATCCATAAAAGAGAATAAGGATTTCTTGGTTGTGTTGTCAACCAAAGTGTTTGATGCAGGGTAACAGAAAATTATCCTTCAGACTGGCCTAGTTTAAATCCTGATAATTGATGCATATCCATACTTTACCATCTTTCTTGGAAACTAGAGCAATATTGGCAACCTATTTTAGATATTTGGCTATTCCAAGGAATCCAACCTTAAATTGTTTCTTGACTTCTTCTTTGATCTTAAGAAGCATTTTTGGTTTTATCCTTCTTAGCTTTTGCTAGATTGGTTCTCTATATAGCAAAATTTATTTTTCTTCATGTTTGATTAATCTTACCAGATCTATTGGCACAGAACTTTCCTTGGAATCTTCATCAAAATTAACTTCACTAGTATAAATTAATTATTCAAAATCATCTCTGAAAGCTTATTGAAAGTATCCATGTCACTTTTATTAAAGCGCCTAAAAAGGCGAGAGAATAAACAATATAGAAAAAAATAGACAAAGAGTTTAAGTAAAAGTGAAAAATAAAAATAGGCACACAAGATGAAATGCATCATGCTAAGTTATTTTTATTAATAATATTTGATAAAAAAATGATTCCTACAAGCTCTTGGGTAGAAATGGTTATGTTTTAATTCTTAACTTACATGAAAATAGATTCAAAAAGTATAAGGGCTTTCGACACAACCCTATTGTCAGGAATAGATTGTAGTGAGTTAGGATAGATCTCATCACTTGGCTTTAAAGGCCTTAATATGTTGTTAATGGTGTTGACATGGAAGTTGCTGAATGTTCAGTTTAGAATGACCAAGCCGTCATTGACTTTCATCTTTTTTGATTGGTTTGACTCTATGCATCTTCTTGGATAGAAGGTCTTATGTATTTATGGAAATACAATTGGTTTTGATCCCAATTCTTGACCCAACGTATAGACTAGCCTCTTATCTTTGGCTTTCTTAACATACTATTTGTGATATTGCCAATTGGGCTTGAATTCCAATCCTTTCTTATCACTTTAGCTGATGACTTTTAAAGCTTTGGCCATGCCCTGTAGACACTTATCAAGCTGCTTTCAACTTGGCAACCTTTGCCAATAGTCAATTTTAAACCCATGTAGGTGTTCCTCGATAGCCAAGGCTTAACTCTCTTATGAATGTGGCATTTAAAAACTCAAAGAACCAGAAAGAATGGCATTAGTAAAAGTGATGGCGGTCATTTACTCTTTAGCCCTAATGATGATTACTTTGTTATTAATCATGAATTTTAGCTTCTGATGCAAAGATGATGAGACTACCCTAACTGAATGCATCCAAGGCCTCTTAGTAAGCAATTGTAAGATAAAGCAATATCCATCACTTGAAAATCAATCTCATAGGTGCGTAGGCTTATTTGAAGTGGAATAGTGATGTTTATGGTGACTCCAAGATAGGTTTCGTCGAAAGCTCGTATTCCCGTATGACTTTACTTAATGTGGGAAGCATTAACAAGAAGCTTGTTTGGGGTTGCCAAGGGCAGACATTTAGAGTAGAGCCATTATCTATGAGAACCTTGGTTAATAAATAACCTTTGCAGTGTGTGGTGATATGTAGGGCATTTTAGTTACCCTTACCTCTAAAATGATCTCATTTTCAGTGAATGATATGTACTTATGGCAATGATATTGTTCACCAAATAATCCACCTTGTTTACTAAAATTATGGTGAATCTTATGCCTTATTCAACATTTTTAGCAACGTATTTTGATGAAATTCTGAATTGAAATATAAAGACTACATAGAAATCTTAGCCGATTGCTTGCTTAATAGTCAAAATGATTGTACTCGCTTTGCTTGATGAACTTTAGGAACTCAATGGCTTCTTTTTTATCCACCGCTCTTTTTATTTTTTAAGATTCAAGGTCTTTTGTCTTGTTTTAAAGTGCATTGACTATAAAAAAGGTGTCAGTTTTTTTATTCTCCTGAGTTAGGGGAGTATAGCACTATCACTATAGGTTAAGTGACTAACTCTTGACAAGTCTACGAGACTGGGTAATTGAGTGGGCTTTTTTATCATCATAGTTCAGCCCTACACTTCTAAGAGATTATTTTGTTGCTCTTGTACGGGAAGAAAGCTAGGACATTTGTGATCATTTTTGGCAAAGTTAAAAAGTTTGCCCAAAGCTAGATTATATAGATGATAAAATGTCAACCTATCTCTTATGGAGGTTGTGCCATTCTTTCCCTGATCATATTCACTGATTTAGTGATAGATGCTTGTTTTTTATTGTAGAACTCAATTCTAACTTTGCTTATTGTTCTTTAAACCATCAGGCAAAACTCTTTGCATATCTGGAGAGGGTGACCGCAAATGGAATAGAAATCATAAAAATTGCCTAATTCTTTTTTGACCTTTCAACTGCATTGAGCATTTTTGCTTACATATTTGTCAAACTAGACTCATAGTGTCTTGACCTCTATGCTTCTTTTAACTTCATAATCATTTTCAACACCACTGTCAGTTTGGCATGATTAGGTAAAGGGTTTGCAGCAATGTTTGGTCATTGATTCATCTCAAATTCAAGACCTTAGTGTCAATAAGGTTTTGAACCCTTTGTTTGAATGATATGCAATTCTCAATCATGCCCCAATGCCCTAACTGGTGGTCACAATAGCCGATAACATCATATCACTGAGGGTATAGGGGCTTCTTTTCAAAGACATAAATACTAATAAGCAAATATACCTAGAGTAGAGTTTGGTAAAGCTATTTATAGGTCATAGGATTTGGATCAAACTATTGTCTCCTAGAATTCACTACCTAATTGTTTAAAGCACTATTGGAAGGGCATTAACATTTCAATTAGCAACAGGTGGGTGGATTTTTTCATGGAAGATTTGGTATGATAGTAAAGGATGGGTTATGGGTCACAGCATAAACTGGTTGAAGGGGGATCATGATTAGATTAGAGTAAGGCATGCCCAAGTAGTATAGACTAAGAGCTTATAATGACTCTACTAAAATGGGTTGGCGTAGCTTATGGCATTTGCCTCTCCTTCCTTTTTTTTGTTTGTGGCCAACATTTTGCTTGATCTGCGTTACTCCTCCCCTAACATCCAACCACTTTCGACTATTGAATCAATCATTTCATTTGATAGAACAAGTTCAACAAACTTATCAGTAGCGTTCCCTACCAATATGCCATCGGGTAGTTGCCCCAGTTAAGTATGTTGAAAACAATGTATGAGAAACTTATTGTTCTTTTCGTACCTTATCACCTTTTTGAGGTACACTTAAATGTGCATGATACGATCGGTAGTTTTGTTGAACTCCTCAAAATCTAATACCTTGAATTTTGGGAGAATGACAAGATTGTACACAAAAGACAAAGATTCTACGTCAATGGATTCAAATTTGTCACTCCCTTCGAGAGCTTTGAGGCACTTTTTCGAAAGTTGATAATTCTTTATATCATCAGTAGACACTATAGAGTTTTTACCATTTGATTTCTTTTGCTCACATGATTGAGGGTTATGGGATTAATAAGAAAGACTCTCGTATTCGCTTATTAAAATCTTAGGATGAATTGATTCATCACCATAGGGTTCGAGTGAATCACCAATGGTATTAGTAGGGCTAGCATTATGTTAGGTTGGTGCTCTTGATGAGTCTCTTCCTGGGTAGCTTTAGTGAGGTGATTTTTTAGGTAAATTGACTCATTACTAGTATCCACACTATTAGCTTATCCCCTTTCTTTAGTTGAAGCCATCATTACTTCCATGAGCTTCATGATTTGAGCTTGAATTTTGTCTTGTTGATGAAGCATTTGGGCTTGAAACTCCTTGTATATTAACTCGAGTCACTTGATGTCTGCCTAATAATTGTTTTCTATGGTCTGTTGGGGATAGTGAATATTGTAGTTATGTGCAATAATCGATTTTGTGTTCCTTGTTTGATTTTAGAATCTCTTACACTTTTATAATCATATACGTATTAGACTTTTATGACATTAAAAATATGTTTATTGATGATTATGATTTTTAAAAATTCTAACAGTAAATTATTATTATTATTATAGATACCTCAATTTTTTCGGACCAATTTTTGGCATCCTAGGACTTAGGTAAAAGATGATAAAAAAATGGAAATAAAAACTAGGGGACGACTACCAGGCGTCGTGTCACCATGCACTATTAGGTGACATGGCGCCAAGCAAAAAAGTTTTTTTAGGAAGGTCTAAAATGCCTATAGGCCCATATTAAAGAAAATATAAAAACGAGGCATCAAAGGCCACTTTTCATGGTGTCACCAAAGTTATTCAAATGAATACACAAATCAATTTCCCATTATTTGTGACCAAGTTATGGTAAATCGAGAAGCCATAGGTACGTACAAGTTATATTGGGGCACAAGTATTGATACGAGGCCTTTACAGTGCAAAAACTTGAATTTTCACATATAGTATCGATACAAGAGGTTTTGGTATCAATATCCAAGGTGTAATATCGATTCCTGGCATGTTTGTATCAATACAAACCTTTGCAGTAGCTAAAGTTATGATGTTTAGCAAAATGTATCAATACATAAGCATGAGTATCAATATATGTATCGACAAATCCATGGAGTGTCGATACAGGCCTCTCAGTCTCGAGACTGGAAACATTTTTTAATTTTAGTATCGATACATAGCTCATTGTATCGATACTCAGGAGTAAAAAGTACCTTATGTATCAATGCGACATGTTTTCTATCGATACACTAAGGCATTTTTGCCTAGTTAAAGCCACTTTTTAGTATTCGAAAGCCTTAGTTAAACATGTTTTTGCACCAAGGAACTATCATCAAACATTGCAAACCTCAACTATGAGTTTATTAATGGATTCAAGCAAATTTTTGGAGCCAAAACAATTAATGACAAAGGTCACTTTTATAAGATATATGGGTGTACGAGGGTGTGGTAGGCATATCTCCAATTGCAGGCTTTCACAGCCTTTTTGTCTCCTTGCTCAGCATGGCAAAACCAATAAGAAAAGAGTCAACTGAGCATGGCAGCTAACGATATCCCCTAGTGTAGAAGGAAAAAAATAAAAATTGCCCTTTAAATTTTCTTCTAAAAGGAGACGTTGACCAAAAAAAAAAAACACAAGCTATCTAAAAAAAAACTCTCTTAGCTATCAAAGAAGCTCTTCAGCAATCCCAGAAAAACTCCTCAACCATCCCCATAAATCCTTTAGCCACTTTAGCTTCAAAAACTCACCAAAATACTATTCCATTGCCTTTCACCCTTAAACAACCTTTATTCCTGTAGCTCCCTAAAACCACCACCAGAACACTTGTAAAAACTCAACCTTTCACGTATTTTCATCTTCAAAACACCCCATTGCAACCACATTACCAGAAAGCTCCTTTCTTTCACCCTTTTCTTGCTAAACAATAGCAAAAAGAGGGAAGAGACTAAGCTTAAAGTTACTGCTTTTAAAAAAAAGAGGAAAGTTCAAGATTATGCTGGTATATTTTTGTACCTTGTTCCATATATTTTCTATTTGGATCATCCATTTCATTTTAGTGAACCCTTCATGTTGCCATGACCCTCCTAATACTCCCATGCATCTTTGTTGCCTTGGTTGTGGTAGTCTTAGGATCTTGGTGACCTTCTTGACACCTTGATGTTGTTAGATATATAAACTCACCATGCTTTATTTTCATTATCATAGAGGCTCTTTTCATGCATCTTTTTCCATCTTCCTTCCATATTCACATATCCATTTTACATTTAAATAGTCACCTTAATGTGTCTTAGTATGTTTAAATATTTTTCCTATGTTTTAAGGAGGCTCAAGAAATAAAAATGTTGTCTTGACAACTCCAACATCAACTTCTTTTGTGTAAACATGTTAATATCATCTCTATGCACCCTGTTTATCATCTTCTTGTATCTATGTCACTCATTTCCATGTTAGAATGTCATCTTTGCTTGTTTGCATATTAATCTATGTTTATCTTTGTATTTGCTGTATTTTGTTCATGATATCTCTATTAAAATGCTTACTTGTCTCTTACAAACTGATTTTTAGAAAAATCCCCAAGTTAAGTTTATGCTACCTCCAATAGATGAAGAATAGTAATGGACTTAATGCTTTCTTTAAATTGGTCTCCCAATCTTGGGGGTAAATCAACATTTCAGTTTTGGATTTCTTGGTGAAATATTTATTTTTCAAAAAAAAAAGAAAATTTTTTTTACTATTAAACCTTGCTCTTTAGTCTAATGTTTATTTTGGTGACATGGTCAATAAGTTGTTTTATCATCCTAAACTACTCCAAGATAGTGGAATAAACTTGTGAAGCCCATGTTACTTTTTGTCATAGATGCTCGGACGTCCTAGGCCCGAGTCTATCTTCGAAAAACCTAGAATATCGAATAATCCCCTTGTTTTTGCTTTGGCAACACTATAGTCTAAACTTGAAAAATTATTTTCAAGCCACAAAATATTCATTTGATTTTTCTGATATTTTTCCTTTAAAAAGCATCAAATTACCTTTCTAACAATATCTTATTTGCCCTCGGATCATCCTGGACGAGGGAGTTATGATTTTTCGAACCTTTGTTGTCTAAAACCCTTGGAACCAACGTGCAACATTTCATTTGGGCCATTTCAGCCTATCTGATAATTTTTACAAAATTTATAGATATTTTTCCCAAAATGTTCACAAAATTCCATTTTTAAAAAGGTATTACCCATGATCTAACGATACTATATAAGCCTAGAATGATTTTTCAAAATCTATCATGCCCTTTTAATTTTACATGCTGCTAGAGCTGAGACGAACCTGACTTTGAAAATTAATTCCGCCTAGAAAATGATTTTCTAAAATTTTTGGAATATTTTTATATTAACCCTTGTTGAGTTACCTTTCCAAAAATATCTCCTTTACCCTCTAAAGTCTTCAGATACACTTAAAAAAAAATATGGAAACGGAGATGACATGATGTTACCCCCTATTTTTAACCTAATTTTCAAATATCCTTTTATCGAGATGTTCAGATGTCTCGAAATGCACCCCTTTAGTCTCCCTCACAACACCAACCCCATTTGACTTGGATCAAAGTTAAAATACAAAAAATTTCGCTAGTGGAGATACTCCAACTCCACTATTCAAAAGGGTACTCCAACCTCTTTTTTTAATCAAAGTTTAAATTTTCTCCTTGTTCCTATGCTTTTCTCACTTTGGGGATACTCTAACCCCACTACTCTGAAAGGATACTCCAACCCTATTTTGAAAAAAAAATAAAATTTTTTTCTTTATTCCTAACTATTTTCATAACTCTATTTTAGAGAACACTTCAACCCTACTTCTCCAAGGGAATACTTTAACCCCACTTTACCTTAAAAACTTAAAATTTTTTCTCCTATGGATGCCTTAAACTGTTTTAATAAAAATTGTCTTTGTTCTTCAAATTACCATCAAATCTAGAGCGGTTTCTAAAATTGTCATCCGTGTTATTCTTCAATAATCGAAGGTAATTATGATATATATTTTGATTGCCCCTTTTTTTTATGTTCTTTTGTTTGTGATTGCTTGTTTATGATATTATTGTATTTCTTATTTTTCACCTTACTAACTTGTTTCCTTTTGTCGTTTTATTGTGCATTCATATCTAAAATTCATTTTCTAATGAAATTTACGAGGCGATGTTTCGTGTTTATATCTCTTCAGTCCCTAATACGAAACATCTAATTTTTAAACTCCAATATGGACATCATATTCATAAAAAATCCCTATGTTTCTCACATCTCTGAGGTGCATAGGTGATCTAATTTTTGTTAATAAAAAATCCAGGTTTCACTTTTCCAAAACTTCATGCATTAAAGAGGATTATATCTAAATAAAGACCAAATGGAAATGATTTAACCGAGACCAAAGTGAGATATAGTTAGCAGGTATCGATTTCAGGCATCGTGGGGATACTAATCCTTCCCTACGTGTAACTAACTCCTGAACCCAACCAATGAATCTTTGGACTTTGTAGACCTTGAAATTAGTGTTTTGAGTTTCGTAACTCGTAATATTATTTTCAATAGGCGTCTAATCTTGCCTAGCCTAAAATGAACGGTGGTGACTCCAAGTTTATGGCCACTTCGTGGTGGCCATCTGGGTCCAGTTTGATGAGTGACTCATCAAATAGTCCCTATCCCCTTCATATCATCATGTCTAATCAAAATCCCAATCAAGGGATAGCTCAAAGGCTCAACCACAACCCATCACCATTTATTTTTAAGTCGAGCAGGCTATGCCTTTTGGATCATCCGAAGTTTTAAGGGCCGAGCACATGGCGACAGCTTGGCGACTCCACTGAGGACCATAGAGAGTTAGGCCTACAACTAGTTATTTCTCACTTAGTTCTTGGTTTTTCGATCTCCATAATTATTTAGATGTAATTCTCTCTTATGTTTTGCCTATTAATATCTATT
>JBBYHM010350610.1:0-24230 GCA_038381775.1 Adansonia rubrostipa
AATTTAGACTTCAAAAAAATGTTTTGATTAATTCAAAAGTCTAAATTCATAATTTGATATGGGTTTTGATCTTTTTTATGCAAAGAAACAAGTTAAAATAGAGTTTTTGATCAACAGTGGATCAGTCAAAAATGCTCAGACCATGGAAAACTAGCCCGATTGCTAAAAAAATTATCCTGAACAAAATAAGATGTCTACAACTGCCCTTCTTTGATCATTGCTGAGAATTAAGAATAGGGCAAAGACAAATAGACATTATTTTATCTAGGGTGGAATGACGTTCCCTAAAACACCTATAAAAAAATAAATTGTAATTAACTTTGCTGTGATATGTACAGTGTATTAGCAGCAATTTTAGTAGAGGTTTAAGTGAATTTTGTAAGGTTTGCCTCCCTACTAGGGTATTAGGCTTTCTAAGGTTTGACCCTCTTAGGCAGGTACAGAGTAACATGGATTTTTTATGTGGGTGCCGTAAGCTTGTGTGGGTTTTAACTTAAACTTGGGTGCCACCAGCTCATGTGGGCTTTAATTCGAGTGTCACCAGCTTGTGTGGGCTTTGACTTAGACTTAGGTGCCACCAACTTGTGTGGACTTTGACTTAGACTTGGGTGCCACCAGTTTGTATGGGCTTTGAAAAGGTATCACTAACTTATGGGTTTTTGGAAAGGGTGCCACTAAATTGTGGGCTTTGAAAAGGGTGCCACTAATTTGTGGGCTTTGAAAAGATGCCACTGACTGGTAGGCTTTGAAAAGATGGCACTAACTAGTGGGCTTTAAAAAGGGTGCCACTAACTTGTGGGCTTTGAAAATATGCCACTGACTTGTGGGCTTTGAAGAGATGCTACTGACTTGTGGGGTTTAAAAAAGTGCCACTAACTTATGGGCTTTAAAAAAAAAGCCACTAACTTATAGGCTTTGAAAAAGGTGCCACTGACTTGTGCACTTTGAAAAGGGTGCCACTGACTTATGGGCTTGATGTGGGTATGATTAGCATAAGGTTGTTTGCAGACAAGTTTGTGCCACTAGCTCGTATGGGCTGAAAAAAGTTTCTTGATAGGTGCTTTCTAAATAATGCTTGGTTTACAACATTTAGAGTTCTTAACAGGGACTCCTTGGAGGTTTGGTGAACCTAGCTTAAAGTAACATTGCAAAAATCATAATGTGTGATGGTAATGTGAATGCATGATATGGAATGCTATCATGATTTCATGATGTGAAGTCTAATATGGGAGACAATCTTAGTTATTTTTATACGCCATTCAGACTCTTAGAGGGATAGTGATTCATCTTTTTTATAACTATAGATGGGAATTTTCTTAATCCCACTGGGGATTATAGGTTGTCCTAGCTCCATTGGGGATATGACAAAAAATCAGTTCTCAAGAATTTGGATTATTGCATTTCTCGATTCAGGAGGTTTAATCATTTTTTTGACAAGTAGAAGGCATTGTCAACAATTTAGAGACTATTTGCCTGATTAGGTTAATGTCTCTAGTTTTGGTAGGATTTGGTTAGAACGTATGGGTTGATTTTTGGTTAGCTTAAAACGGCTTTGTTTTTCTTAAGATGTGGCTTGTGAAAGTAAGAAATGGTTTGGTGTATGGTTATGCCAAGCGTGTGTTTGGACGTGAAAAGTGCGTGACCTTGACGATCATGGCATGAATAGAGTTCCTTGTGCTTTTTTCTTTCTTTCAATGTAACATCGAGATATCTTAATGCATATTTTAGTTGATTAACAAGCATTATCAACTAAATGACAAGTGCAATGTGAATTATACAGGGGTTAAAAGAAACAAGGCAATATTTATTCATGACAACAAAGAGACATAACTTGGTATATCTTTTGACAAACAAGTGATAGGGTACCCAAGGATGATCTCTTGGGCAAAAAATGCCTCTAACAATCATGACATAGATGTTCCTTAGGTACTTCTCAGGATCTTTCTCCAACAATAGATGTGACTAGTATGAGCTGATCTTTGGAAGATCTCTAAGATTGCTTTGCATTATCCTATAGGTACTCTCAGTTTCTGCCCCATCAAAATTGATCTTCTCAAGTTACCCTTATACGTTTTCAACTGTAGTCGGGTTGCTGCCCAGATACCCTTTTCAGATTTTCATCTAGACCTCTTTTTGTTTTCTTTTGTTTTGTTTTTGCCCTCTATATGTAATATTTCTTGATGGAATCTGAGTTGACTAGGTTGGGCAAGACATTACTATCCATTTTTAACAAGATTAGGGCCCCTCCAAAGAAGGCTTGCTTCATGATATATGATCCTTCCTAATTAGGGGTCCACTTGCCCCATGCATCTTTATGAATTGAGAGGATCTTCTTCAATACCAATTCGCCTGGGTGAAATTATTGTGGGTGCATCTTTTTGTCGTGGGCTTAGATCATGCATCTTTGATACATTTGACCATGGCAGATGGCTTTCATGCATTTTTCCTTGATGAAGTTGAGCAGGTCATATCTATTCTTGACCCATTCAACTTATTCAAGTTTGGTTTCCATTAAGACTCTGAGAAAAGGATCTTAACTTTGATAGGAAATATAGCTTCCATCCCATAGTAAGAGAAAATGGGGTAGCACCCATGGAAGTACGAACTAAGGTCAGATCAACATGAAGTGCAAAGAATAGCTTCTCATGCCAGTTCTTTTTAAGTCTCGACCATTTTTTCAACTATTCTTTTAATGTTTTTATTGGCTACCTTGACTGCCCCATTCATCTTTGGGTGATAAGGGACAAAATTATAATGTTAGATCTTAAACTATGAGTAGACCACTTACATTATTTTATTATTTAAGTTGATTGCGTTGTCTATGATGATTTAGTTTGGGAGGCCATATCTACAGATGATGTTCTACTTTACAAACTTACAGACAATTAATCTAGTGACATTAGCATAGAGGTAGCCTCTACTTGTTTGGTGAAATAGTTGATCGCTACCAAGATAAAAGATGCCTATTGGAAGCGTTAGGGGTGATTGGCTAGATCACGTCCATGCCCCAAATGGAGAAGTGCCATGGGGTCATCATGACATGAAGTGGCATTGAAGGGATATTGATCTTGTCTGCATAGATTTGACACTTATGGTATTTTCGAGTATAATTGATGCAATCTCTTTCAAGCGTCAGCCAGTAATAACCCACTCTCATGATTTGCTTGGCCATCCAATGTCCATTAGTATGTGTGCCATAAATCCCTTCATGAACTTCTTTTAGGATCTCTTTAGCTTTAGGATTGTTAATGCATCTGAGCAATACTTGATTGTGACTCTTTTTGTATAAGATTTTTCCATCAAGAACAAATTCCATAGCCAGCCTTCAGGTAGACCTTTTATTAGTCTCAATTGCATGGTTAGGATATTACTGATCCTTGATGTAATGAAAGATATCATAGTAGCACAGTAGGCCATCCTTTTTTTTTGACACTATGACAATGAATCGAAGTTGTGTAGATGCTCATCTGGATGGGAGCAATGTCTGACTCTTGGTTGGCTTTAAACACGGATGATAAGGTAGCCAAAGCATCAGCTATTTGGTTCTCTTCTCGAGGTAAGTGTCAAAAATTAATATCATCAAATTCTTTCTTGAGCTCTGCTATCAGCTTCCCATACTGCATCAGCTTGGCATCGCGAATTTGCCACTCTCTTTTCAATTGGTAGATGACTAGGGTCAAATCACTAAACACCTATAATATCTTGACATTCTTTTCAATGGCTACTTGAAGCCCCATGACACAAGCTTCATATTCTGCAATATTATTCATGCAGTTAAAGTTTAGCCTTACAGTGAATGGATAATGACTCCCATCAGGTGACATCAATATTACCCTAATTCCATGTCCTAGAGCATTTGATGCTCCATCAAAATACATCTTCTAGGATTAATCTAGGTTGGAGGTGTCTTCATCTTCAGAAATGCACATTAGATCTTCATTTGGGAAGTCAAAATTTAAGGGTTCATAGTCATCTACCACTCGACTTGCCAAAAAGTTAGCTATCACACTGCCCTTGATGGCCTTTTGACTGATGTAGGTAATGAAATATTAAGAAAGTAGGACTTGCTATCAGGCTAGCCTTCCTGATAGTGTAGGGGCTTTGCTTAGATACTTGATAGGATCAAGCCTTGCAAATCAACTATGTGATATGATATAGCATGTATTGCCTGAGTCTCTTAGCTGTCCACACTAAAGCATAACAGAACTTCTCGATTACAGAGGAAATTACATTCACATTCTGTGAACTCTTTGCTTGAGCAATAGATTGCTTGTTTCTTCTTTCCTGACTCATCATGCTACCCTAATACACAAACCATAGACTTGTCAAAGACTGCCAAGTAAAGGACTAAAATTGACCGGGCATCGATGGTACCAACATTGGCAGGCTTGACAAATAATGTTTGACTTTATGAAAAGCTTCTTGACATACCTCATTCCACTCTATTGATTTTGTTTATAAAAGAGCTGAAAGATGGGGTCACATTTGTCAATGCACTGGCATATGAATCTAGCAATGTAGTTTAGTCTCCCTAAAAAGCTTCTCATTTCCTTTTTGGTTTGAGGTGGTGGCATATCTTGAATGGCTTTGACTTTCTCTGGGTCAACTTCAATCCCTTTTTCGCTAACTATAAAGCCTAGAAGCTTACCCAATCTGACTTCGAAGGTACACTTAGCAGGTTCAATTTGAGTTGAAATTTTCATAGCTGTTCAAAAAGTTTCTAAAGGTTTATGACATGCTCATCCTTTTTCATTGACTTGGCAATCATGTCATCAACGTAGACCTAAATTTCTTTGTGCATCATGTCATGGAATAGGGCTACCATGGCCCATTCATAGGTTACCCTAGCATTTTTGAGTCCGAAAGGCATGACATTATAGCAAAATATCCCCTACGTGGTTACAAAAGTTATTTTCTCCATGTCTTCAGACGCCATCTTGATCTGGTCATAGCCTAAGAATCCATCAATGAAGAAGAACAAAGAATTCTTGGCCGTGTTGTCTACCAAAGTATTGATATAGGGTTGCGAGAAGTTATCCTTAGGACTAGCTCAATTTAAATCTCGATAATCAACACACATTTATACTTTGCCATTTTTTTGGGACTGGGACTATATTGACAATCCATTTTGGATTTTTTTTGGCTATTCTAATAAACCCTGCACCAAATTGCTTCTTAACTTCCAATTTAATTTGGAAAAGCATTTATGGCTTCATCCTCCTTAACTTTTACCAAATTGATTTGCATCCAGGCTTAACGAGAAGCTTATGGACCACTATATCAATGTCTAGTCCTAGCATGTCTTGATATGACCAAGCAAATACATCTCGATATTCCTGGAATATGTCTATTATCTTGGTCTTAGTTGTTGACTTTATTCAGGTTTCAATTTTAACCTCTTTTTGATCCTCCTGAGTAGCCATATTTATTACTTCCATTGGGTCTTTATGGGGCATGATCTGCTTCTTCTCTTTCTTAACTAATCGTAAGAGGTCTAGTGGTATGGAGCTTTTTTCAAAATCTTCTTCAAGATTGACATTAGTAGTGCAAATTGACTGTTCAAAATTGATCTTCAAAGACCCATCAGACACATCCATGACACTGTCATCAGCACACCTAAAAAGGCAAATAAATAAACATTGCAAAAAGCGCACACACAACTAAGGGATTTAGATAAAAATAAAGGCAAAAGAGTAATGGAGACAAAGAGGTTGAAAAGGGAAATGAAAAGTGTAGGGGCTTCCGTCATGACCCTATCATCAAAATCAGGTCTTAGTGGAAGAACACAAATTTTATGGCTTGGTGTCTTAGAGATAGAGGTTATTAAGTGCTTTGTTTTGGATGACCAAAGACATCTTTAGCCTTTTGCTCTTCTAGTTGGCTTGGATCGATTCGTCCTCCCTAACAAAATATCTCATGGAGAGACTAAAACATTGTCGGCTTTGATTCTTCCTCTTGACCTAATGATCATGCCATCTTCTGGTTACAGATCCTCTTTTCTTGTTGTTGTCTTGAGTGCACAATAGCCTTGAATCCTAAGCCTCTTTTGTTGGCTTGAGTGGTGACTTGTAGGGCTTGGACCATCTCTTATAGATTCTTGTCAAGCCTTTTTCCAGTATATGAACCTTTGCCAATGATTATTTTAAAACCCGAATGGGTACTCTTTGGCAAGTGGGGTTTAACTATTGGCAATACTTATCTCATAAATGTTGTATTAACGAACTCGATGGATTGGAAGGATAATTCTAGTGCATCCTTATTAGGCTCTATGTAGATATCCTTAGTGAAAGTAGTGGCGATTATTTTTTCTTCGCTCTAATGGTGACTACTTTGTCATCTATCATAAATTTGAGGTTCTAATGGAGAGAGGATGGGATGGCATCGACAAAGTGTATACATGGCCTTCCTAATAGGCAATTATAATAAAGATTAATATCCATAACTTAGAAGTCAACTTCATATATACATGGGCCTATCTGACGCTGGATTGTGATATTTCCAATTACTCCATAACATGTACCATCAAAAGCTTGGACTATGGTGTGGCTACTCTTGATGTTGGACTGATTGACAAGGAGTTTGCTTAATGTAGTCATAAGCATAACATTAAGTGTTGATCCATTGTCTATGAATACTTTAGGCAAAATATGTCCCTTGTAATGGGTAGTGATATACAGAGCTTTATAATTGCCCCTGCCTCCGGGTGGGATCTCATCATTAATGAAGGAGATATAATTATCAACGATGATATTGTTCACTAGCTGATCTAACTTGTCCACAGGGATGTCCAAGGGCACATATGCTTCGTTTAGCACCTTTAGTAGTGCATTTCGGTAAACCTTTGATTAAGAAGTAGAGATAGCATAGAAATCTTTATGGGTTGTTTACTTAAGTAGTCACAATGTATTATTCACTATGTTTGATGAACTTAAGAAACTCTATGGCTTCTTATTCACTTACTACTTCTTGGAATTTCTCAGGCTCAAAACTCTTTGCTTGGGCCTGAGTGGTACTAGTGCTTAGAGATGCATCAACCTTCTATTTTTCTTGAACTGGGGAACATAACACTTATCACTACAAGTTAGGTGACTAACTTCTGATAGTTCCATTATAGTAGTTAAGGGAGTTAGCTCTCCGATCATCACTACCTGATTCTCTTATTTCTATGGGATAGCTTTGTTGCTCTTTTACGGGAATGGCTTAGGTATTTCCATAACTAACTTTGGTGTAGGTGTCAAGGAACTGACCTAGGGACTTGACTTACCATAAAGAATAAAGGGTTGATTTCTCTCGTAAAGTGGCTGCATGGTTTCATCTCTTATCATATTGATAGATTCAGCAGCAACTGTGATCTTATGATAGAATTCTATCTAGCCTTCATTCATCATTCTTTATCAGGCCTTCATTCATCATTCTTTGAACCATAGACCTAAACTCTTTGCATTTTTATAAGGTATGGCCTACAATTGTATGGAAGTCTAGATTATCTTCCAATTTTTCTATTATGTTAAGCAGCCCAACCTGAATTAATGCTTTCCAAACTAAGAATATTGGCATCCTTACATCCTCTATGCTTGCATTTACTTTGTATTCATTCTTAATGTTAATCATGTTTATAGCTGGTTCAATATGGTTTTGGTAAAGGATTAGCGACAATATTTGGTCTTTGGTTCATCCCGAACTATCAGACTTTTGAGTTAATTAGATTTTGCACATTTTGTTTGAAAGATATGCAATTCTTAATGTCATGCCCTGCTGCCTCAACACGGTATTCACAGTGGGCATTAGGGTTATACCATTACGGGTATGGTGGCTTTTTTTTGGGACATAGATTGAGGCCACTAAATGATTTTGGAGTAAGGTCTAGTAGAGCTCCTTCTAAGTCATAGGGATGGGATTAAAATGTTGCCTTTGTTGCTTTGCACCTCGATTACCAGGTGCATTATTGGTTGCTCGATTGGTACTTTGGTGAACTTGTGGAGGGTAGCTTTGTGGTAGGTTAGATGGGATTGCAAAGGATGGGTTGTAGCTTATGGCATTAATTAGCTGAGAGGGTATGGTGATAGGGTGAGAATACAAAATGCTTGGGTAGTGAGGGTTGGGTATTTAACACCGTTTTGGCTAGATGAGCTAGCATAACTTATAGGATTAGCCCCTTATTCCTTCTTTTTACTAGTAATAGGCTTCTTGCTTGATCTAGACATTTTTTTGGCTAACATTCTACCACTCTTAATGGCTGCGTCAATCATTTTTCCATAGAGGACTAGGTCTACAAATTTTTTGATGGCATTCCCTATGAGCTTCTCGTAATAAAGAGCATGTAAGGTGTGAATGAAAGTGAATGTCATATCTTTTTCTGTAAGAGGGTTGGTCTAGGGCTGCTTCTTCTGTCCACCTTTGGTGTATTACCTAAAACTTTTAGTGGATCTCTTATAAAAAATCATTAGGGAAAATTGATCTGGCGTCTATCTGACATGTGCTAGTATTGATTTAGAAAGGCCTTAGCCAAGTCAACCCATGATTGGATTTTCACATTATCTAGCCTGATATAACACTAAGCTGTTACCCCAATAAGGCTATGCTGGAAGTAATGGATGAGGTGCTTTTCTTCATTCTTATACCCGGCCATATTTGTAGGTATATTCAGACATGGACGGAAGGGTTGGTGGTTTCATTAAACTTCTTAAACTCTTGGACTTTAAACTTTAGGGAAATGATAAGCTTAGACACCAAAGATAATGATTGTACATAAGCTCCAAACTTGTCACTCCCCTCGATAGCTTGGAGGTATTTTCCAATAGCTGAAATTTATTCACTTCTTTTGCAGTCATGGTAGACTTTTGACCTTTTATTTTCTATGGTTCCTCATGGTCATAGGTTATTAAATCTACCAATGAGACTCCTATGTTCACAGTTTGAGTACTGAGAATGAATTAACCTACCTCAATGGGATTTAGGTAGATAACTAGCAAAGCCTGAGCGGTAGGTGCAGGAGTGGGCCATTGTTCTTGTCTAGTTTCCCCTTAGGCAGGTTTTGGATTATTGGCAGAGGGACTTTCAATGTTGGGAAGATCATTCCTTGTTTTAGTGTTACTGGCTTGCTCTTTTTCTTTTATGGAGACGATCATTAGTTCCATAAGTTTTATGATTTGATTTTGCATTTCATATTGCTGATGAAGCATCTGGTCTTGTGATTCCTTAACCATTAGCTCAAGTTGCTCAATACGAGCTTCATGATCACTCTTCATGATTTATTTACAGTGTCGTGTGTTTTTATGGTGCATGATATAAGGTTCCATGTTCCTGATTGATCTCAAAATCCCTTGCACCTTTATGGCCCAATTCCTGTGTTGGACTTTTTAAAAATGTATTTATTGATGAGCATTTATGATGCAATGACAAGTTAAGATAAAGAATGATTGATGCAAGTGCAATGAAAAATGGTGAAATTAAATGCGCATATGCATTAAAGACAATTGATTCTTGGAGTAGCTTCGTTAATAACATTATTCATAGAGTCACAAAAGGGTTTTTTTTCTTTTATGACATGATTACATTTGAAAGAATCTAACATGATTACATTGTGTAATCACACAATCAAGAAAACCCAAAAGTCATTGCTCACGATCTTCACTAGGTGCAATATCTTGCCTTATAGATCGACTTGCTTCAATCATTCATCGGCCTCTTGTTAAGCCATTTAAACTTTTTTAGTGAGGTGCTGATGTTGTTCTTGGTAGTTTAGATATGCTTGGTCGATTGTCGCTTGCCAATCTAGTTTGTGTTGCTTGGAAGCCCTTGTTAGTTCATTGATATGATGACCTTGATGATCCTGAAGAGACTGTTCTAACTCTTGGATTCTGTGAATAAAGGCTTTATTTTCAACCCTAGTGGTTCTCACATCTCGCATTTGGGCCTCAAGTCTTTGATTCCTTCATTGGCAAGTGGAAGCAAGAGTACATGCCCTCATGAACTTTTCTTTGCTGGTTCGGACTTCCTTATTTTGCTGATTTAGCTTGCAATTGAGAGTGGCAACTTTCGCTTCCTAATTGACTGATGTCTTGTGAATACGTTAGGATTTTTAGCTTTCTGGAGTGTCACATAATTCTTGGTTAGGCTCTCAAGGTCATTTTTGAAGCGATCTCTTTCTTTAATGACTTGATCCATTTCACCGCTCCTAAGATAGATATCCATCTCTAATTGGCCCATTTTCCTCCGCAAGTTGAGAGATTTCTGTAACAAAGGATGCTTTTTCTCGCTCGAACTCCTTCCTAAGTAGCTCAATCTCAGAAGGTGGTTCTTTTATTGGGATTTGCAGTATCCTAGAGTTAGGTGGTGGCAATGGATCATTGATACGGTGGAGTCTCCATTCTTTATATCCAGGCATGGTGGGGCTTCCTCTCAGGTATCTTTCTATACAATGGATCTTCTTTCAAGCTTGGAAAACTAACTAGACTTTCGCTTTATAATTGGGCTCTCCGTATTCAAAATCCTAATGTCCTAAGTCTTCAAAGAATGGGGTGAATTGCTAGCACTGGAAATGATGCAATACCGGTAGAGCAGCATAACTGGTATTTCCCCATAATCCTAGAGGCAGTACACAGGTGTAGTCTCCTTTCTAGGGAAATGTAACTTGATGACGGTCAATCTAAAAGTGTTCCCAATATCCCAAAAAGTAACTTTCTAGGGAAATAAATTTTTAAGTTTGGATTGATCGTGCTGTTGGCAGAGTATATGAGGGACAAGGTGTGTCAAAATTTGAAAAATCACCTCGAACTTATTTGGCATCAAAAAATTACAAGCGATACCCTCCTAGAAAGGGACTTTCATGAGTCTTTTAGGAAAAATATTTGAAAAATTTGAAAAAATCATTTAGTGGGTCTGAATGGCCCAACTAGAATCCATGTTCAAATTCTAGAGGTTTTGGATAGTTTAGATTTGCAAAATCATAACTCTCTCATCCGAAATGACCCGAGGGTGTGTAAGACATCGTTTTAAAGATAATTTGACACACTTTGAGAGAAAAATGTCAGAAAATTCATAAAAAATCATTTAGAATTTTAAAGTGATATTTCAATTTGCAATAGTTGTGCTACCAGTAGGAGACAAAGCAAAATAGGGGATATTTCTTATTTTCTTTATGTTTACAGGTCCAATCTCGAATCATTGACATTAAAAATCCATGACTGAAGGGAAAAAGTGGCATGAACTCATTTGCACAGCCTTAGAGTAGTTTGGGACGATGAAACAGCCCATTGACCACACCACTTAAGGTTTTCACTAAAAAACAAGGCATGAACATTTCGGGAATGAGTGCAAGGCCATTTTTGTTGGAAAGTCAGAAGATTTGAGTTCGTTTAATCAAGATTCCAGATCTGGAAAACTTAATTTCCCCCAAGAGTTTTTAATGCTAACTTTAAGGAAAATGCTAAGTTTATACTTGTCCTCATTAGTTGAATGGCTTGGGGAGGTTTTGAAAATCATTTTTTGATAGCCATCAAACATGCATTTTAACAAGGGAAAGACAAGCGACATACAAGGGGATGGGGCATAACATGAATGGGGATGCTAACTTTACTAATGGTCTAGATAAAGAAAGTGTTATGCATTTTGACAAAAAAATGTTATGGAAGCTGAAAATGACAATGATTCATGACAAAATGCAAGCTAATGTACAAATATGCTTGAAATATGTTAGGCTAATGATTCATACATTGATTAATCATAACAAGATGCATGGATATGGCATAAAATGCATGAGCAAGAGCTATCAAAATAATGAGGATGAAATAAGGTATTTTGCACGTCAAAGGGGCATTAAGGCATCCAAATCCTAAACTACCACAACCAAAGGCCACAATAATGCATGGGAATCCTAAGAGGGTGATAGAAATATAGAGAGCTCACTAAAATGATGAAGATGCTAAAAAACAAAAAATGCAAGTGATAAAGTAAAAAGTTATACCAACAAAACTTTAATTTTTGGCCAAATAGTTGGAACAATAAAGATGGCTTCAATTCCCTTTTTTCCTTGTTGTTAATTAGCAAGAAAAAGAGAGAAACAATGAGGTTTTGGTTCTGGTATGGACGAGGGTGATTTTTAGAGTATGTAATGGTTTGTATAAGTGTTTAGGGTGATTTTTAGGTGGTATGTGAAGAGCTACGGGATTCTAGTTTTCGTGTTGTAGAATGTGTTTTGGAAGCAAAAAAATGAGCTAGAATCTAACCATTTCTAGCTGAGATATAAGTGGTCTATTTGAACTAGCAATTTGGAGCCAATTTAAAGGTGTTTTTGGTCATTTCTCAAGGGGGACAAAGTGGTGTCAGCTTGGTGGCTATAGAGTGGCTATAAGGAGCAACTTGCTGCCAATGTGATGGATATAAGGTGGCTGGTTTAAATGCTGAAATGATTTTCTAGCAAATAGGGTGGCTAATGGTGATCTTAGTCAACAAATTAGGGAGAAGTAAGGTGATCATGTGACATTGACCTTCTTTTTATCTAAGTTAGACTTCAAAAAAAATGTTTTGATTAATTCAAAAGTCCAAATTCATAATTTGATATGGGTTTTGATCTTTTATGATGCAAAGAAATGAGTTAAAATCGAGTTTTTGATCAATGGCGGATGAGTAAAAATTGCCAGGATCATGGAAAATTAGCCCAGTTGCTAAAAAATTAGCCCAGACAAAATAAGGTATCTACAATGTGAATTTGTGCTTTTGCAAATCAATGGACGAACATTAATTCTAAAAATGGTGGAAAATGAAGTTTTTCTTATGAAACCAAAGAATCAATATCATTTCCCCCAACGAGGAGAATGTGTTTATGGTGCCCAATCTTGAATAGAACGGAGATTATTATGCGAATTCATGATTGTCCAAATCGACGAACGAACATTAAGTTTAAAAAAGGTAGAAAGAGAAGTTTTTTTATGAAACCAAAGCATCAAAATCATTTATCCCAATGAAAGAATTTGTTTATGGTTTCTAATCATGAAAACAAAGGAGATTATTATGTGAGTCCATGTTTATCCCAATTGATAGACTAACTTTGATTCTAAAAGATGGTAGGAAGTAAAGTTTTTCTCATGAATCCAAAGCATCAATTCTTTTATCCCAATAAGGAGAAAGAATTTGTGGTGCTTAATCATTAAAAGAAAGGAGATTATTATGTGAATCCGTGTTTATCCCAATTTAAAAATGAACTTTAATTCTCAATATGGTAGAAAGAGATTTTTTCTAATGAAACAAAGCTTCAATATCTCTTATCCTAATGAGGAGAATATGTTTATAGTGCCTAATCATAAAAGGAAAAGAGATTATTATTTGAATCCATGTTTGTCCAAATTGACAGATAAACATTAATTCTAAAAATGGTAAAAAGAGAAGCTTTTCTTATGAACCCAAGCACCGATATCATTTATCCTAATGAGAAGAATGTGTTTATGGTGCCCAATCATGAAAATAAATGAGATGTTATGTGAATCCGTGTTTATCCCAATTAGTAGACGAACTTTGATTCTAAAAAATGGTAGGAAGTTAACTTTTTCTTACAAAACCAAAGCATCGATTCTTTCATCCCAATGACAAGCATGAATTTATGGTGCCTAATCATTAAAAAAAGGTGATTATTATGTGAATCCATGTTTATCCTAATTTAAAAATGAACTTTAATTCTAAAAATGGTAGAAAGAGATGTTTTCCTTATGAAACCAAAGCTTCAATATCTTTTATCCTAATGAGGAGAATTTGTTTATGGTGCCTAATCTTGGAAAGAAATGAGATAATTATGTGACTCCATGTTTGTCCAAATCGATGAACGAAAATTAATTCTAAAAATGGTGGAATGAGAAGTTTTTCTTATGAAACCAAAGCATCAATATCATTTATCCTGGTGAGGAGAATGTGTTTATGGTGCCTAATCTTGAAAAAAATAGAGATTATTATGCGAATCTGTAATTGTCCAAATCAACGAACGAACATTTTAAAAATGGTAGAAAGAGTAGTTTTTCTTATGAAACCAAAGCATTAATATCATTTATCCTAATAAGGGAAATTTGTTTATGGTGCCCAATCATGAAAACAAAGGTGATTATTATGTGAATCCAAGTTTATCCCAATCGATAGATGAACTTTGATTTTAAAAAATTATCAAAAGTGAAGTTTTTCTTATGGAACCAAACCATCAAGTCATTTATCCCAATGAGAAGAATGAATTTATGGTGCCCAATCATTAAAAGAAAGGAGATTATTATGTGAATATGTGTTTATCTCAATTGAAAAACAAATTTTAATTTTAAAAATGGTGCAAATCGATGTTTTTCTTACGAAACCAAAGCTTCAATATCATTTATCCCAATGAGGAGAATGTGTTTATAATGCCTATTCATGAAAAGAAAGGAGATCATTAAATGAATCCGTGTTTGTCCAAATAGACAGATAAACATTAATTCTAAAAATAGTAGAAAGAGAAGCTTTTCTTATGAAACCAAAGCATCAATATCATTTCTCCTAATGAGGAAAATATGTTTACGGCGCCCAATCTTGAATAGAAAGGAGATTATTATGCGAATACATTACTGTCCAATTCGATAAACGAACATTAATTCTAAAAATGGTAAAAAGAGAAGTTTTACTTATGAAACCAAAGCATCAATATCACTTATCCCAATGAGGAGAATGTGTTTATAGTGCCCAATCATGGAAAGAAAGGAGACTATTACGTGAATCCATGCTTATCCCAATTGACAGATGAACTTTGATTCTAAACAATAGTGGGAAGCAAAGTTTTTCTTATGAAACCAAAGTATCGATTCTTTTATGCCAACGAGGACCATGAATTTGTGGTGCCTAATCATTAAAAGAAATGAGATAATTATGTGAATCTCTGTTTATCCTATGTGAAAAATGAACTTTAATTCTAAAAATGGTAGAAAGAGATGCTTTTCTCATGAAATCAAAGCTTCAATATCTTCTATACCAATGAGGAGAATATGCATATGGTGCCTAATCATGAAAAGAAAAAAGATTATTATTTGAATCCGTGTTTGTCCGAATCGATGGATGAACATTAATTCTAAAAGTAGTAAAAAGAGAAGTTTTTCTTATGAAACCAAAGCACCATTATCATTTATCCCAATGAAGAGAATGTGTTTATGGTGCCCAATCATGAAAACAAATGAGATTATTCAGTGAATCCATTTTTATCCCAATTGATAGACAAACTTAGATTCTAAAAAAATGGAGGGAAGTAAAGTTTGTCTTATGAAACCAAAGCATCGATTCTTTTATCCCAATGCGGAGCATGAATTTATGGTGCCTAATCAATAAAAGAAAGGAGATAGTTATGAGAATCTATGTTTATCCTAACTAAAAAATGAATTTTAATTCTAAAATGGTAGAAAGAGATGTTTTTCTCATGAAATCAAAGCTTCAATATCATTTATCCCAATGAAGAAAATGTGTTTATGGCACCAAATCTTGGAAAGAAAGGAGATAATTATGTGAATCAGTGTTCATCTAAATCGACAAACGAACATTAATTTTAACAATGGTAGAAAGAGAAGTTTTTCTTATGAAACCAAAACATCAATATCATTTATCCCAATCAGGACAATGTGTTTATGGTGCCCAATCTTGAAAGGAAATGAGATTATTATTCAAATACGTGATTGTCTAGATCGACAAACGAAGATTAATTCTAAAAATGGTAGAAAGAAAAGCTTTATTTATGAAGCCAAAGCATCAATATCATTTATCCCAATGAGGAAAATGTGTTTATGGTGCCCAATCATGAAAAGAATGGAGACTATTATGTGAATCCATGCTTATCCTAATTGACAGATGAACTTTGATTCTAAAAAATAGTGGGAAGTATAGCTTTTCTTATGAAACCAAACCATTGATTCTTTTATCCCAACGAAGAGCATGAATTTGTGGTGCCTAATAATTAAAACAAAAGAGTTTATTATGTGAATCCGTGTTTATCCCAATTGAAAAATGAATTTTAATTTTAAAAATGGTGGAAAGAGATGTTTTTCTTATGAAACCAAAGCTTCAATATCATTTATCCCAATGATGAAATTATGCTTATGGTGCCCAATCTTGGAAAGAAAAAAGAAAATTATGTGAGTCTGTGTTTATCCAAATCGATAGACAAACTTTAATTCTAAAAATGGTAGAAAGAGAAGTTTTTCTTACAAAACCAAAACATCAACATCATTTATCCCAGCAAGGAGAATGTCTTTATGGCGCCCAATCTTGAAAAGAAAGGAGATTATAATACGAATCTATGATTATCTAAATTGATGAACGAACATTAATTCTAAAAATGGTAGAAAGAAAAGTTTTTCTTATGAAACCAAAGCATCAATATCATTTATCCTAATGAAGATAATTTATTTATGGAGCCCACTCATGAAAAGAAAGAAGATTATTACATGAATCCATGTTTATCCCAACTGACAAATGAACTTTGATTCTAAAAAATGGTGGGAAGTGAAGTTTTTCTTATGGAACCAAAGCATCAATTCATTTATCCCAATGAGGAAAATGAATTTTTGGTGCCCAAACATTAAAAGAAAGGAGATTATTATGTGAATTCATGTTTATTTGAAAAATGAATTTTAATGTTAAAAATGGTGGAAAAAGAGGCTTTTCTTTTGAAACCAAAGCTTCAATATCATTTATCCCAATAAGGAGAATGTGGTTTATGGCACCTCATCATGAAAAGAAAGGAGATTATTATATGAATCCGTGTTTGTCCAAATAGATGGGCGAACAGTAATTCTAAAAGTGGTAGAAAAAGAAGTTTTTCCTATGAAAGCAAAGCATCAATATCATTTCTCCCAATGAGGATAACATGTTTATGGTGCCTAATCTTGAATAGGAAGGAGATTATTATAATACGTGATTGTCCAAATCGACAAGCGAACATTAATTCTAAAAATGGTAGAAAGAAAAGTTTTACTTATGAATCCAAAGCATCAATATCATTTATCTCAATGAAAAAAATGTGTTTCTGGTGCCCAATCGTGAAAAGAAAAGAGACTATTATGAAAATCCATGCTTGTCACAATTAACAGACGAACTTTGATTCTAAAAATGGTGCAAAGTAAAGTTTTTCTTATGAAACCAAAGCATCAATTCTTTTATCCTAATGAGGAGCATGGATTTATGGTGCCTAATCATTAAAATAAAGAAGATTATTATGTAAATCTCTGTTTATCCTAATTGAAAAATGAACTTTAATCCCAAAAATGGTAGAAACAGATGTTTTTCTTATGAAACCAAAGCTTCAATATCTTTTATCCCAACGAGGAGAATGTATTTATGGTGCCGAATCTTGGAAAGAAAGAAGATAATTATGTGAGTTCGTGTTTGTCCAAATCGACAAACGAACATTAATTCCAAAAATGGTAGAAAGAGAAGTTTTTCTTATGAAACCAAAGCATCAATATCATTTATCCCAACTAGGAGAATGTGTTTATAGAGGCCAATCATGAAAAGAAAAGATATTATTAGGCAAATCTGTGATTGTCAAAATCGATGAATGAATATTAACAGTAAAAATGGTAGAAAGAGAAATTTTTCTTATGAAACCTAAGTACCAATATCATTTATCCTAATTAGGACAATGAGTTTATGATGCCCAATCATGAAAACAAAAGAGATTATTACGTGAATCCATCTTTATCCCAATCGATAGATAGATTTTGATACTAAAAAAATGGTGGGAAGTGAAGTTTTTCTTATAAAACCAAAGCATCAATTCATTTATCTTAATGAGGAGAATGAATTTGTAGTACCCAATTGTTAAAAAAAAGAGATTATTATGTGAATCTGTCTTTATCTCAATTGAAAGTCAAGCTTTAATTCTAAAAATCGTAAAAAGAGAAGTTTTTCTTATGAAACCAAAGCATCAAATCATTTAACCCAATGAGGAGAATTTGTTTATGGTACCTAATCATGAAAGGAAAAGAGATTATTTGAATCCGTGTTTGTCCAAATTGATGGGCGAACATTTATTTTAAAAATGGTAAAAATAGAAGTTTTTCTTATGAAACTAAAGCACCAATATCATTTATCCCAATGAGCAAAATTAGATTATTACGTGAATCCATGTTTATCCCAATTGATAGATGAACTTTGATTCAAAATATGGAGTGAAGTAAAGTTTTTCTTATGAAACCAAGGCATCGATTCTTTTATCCCAACGAGGAGCATGAATTTGTAGTGCCTAATCATTAAAAGAAAGGAGACTATTATGTGAATCTATGTTTATTCTAATTGAAAAATGAACTTTAATTCTAAAAATGGTAGAAAGAAATGTTTTTCATATAAAACCAAAGCTTCAATATCTTTTATCCCAATAAGGCGAATGTGTTTATCGTGCTCAATCTTGGAAAGAAAAGAGATAATTATGTGAGTCCGTCTTTCTCCAATTAACAAAGGAACATTAACTCCAAAAATGGTCGAAAGAGAAGTTTTTCTTATAAAACCAAAGCATCAATATCATTTATCCCAATTAGGATAATGTGTTTATAGTGCCCAATCTTGAAAAGAAAAAAGATTATTATGCGAATCCGTGATTGTCCAAATCGACAAATAAACATTAATTCTAAAAATGGTAGAAAGAAAAGTTTTTCTTATGAAACCAAAGCATCAATATGATTTCTCCCAATGAGGAGAATGTGTTTATTGTGCCCAATCTTGAATAGGAAAGAGATTATTATAAGAATAGATGATTGTCCAAATCGATGAATGAACATTAATTCTAAAATGGTAAAAAAAGAAGTTTTACTTATGAAACCAAAGCATCAATATCATTCATCCCAATAAGGAGAATGTGTTTATGGTGCCCAATCATGAAAAAAAATAAGACTATCATATGAATCCATGCTTCTCCCAATTGATAGATGAACTTTGATTCTAAAAAATGGTGGGAAGTAAAGTTTTTCTTATGTAACCAAAGCACTGATTCTTTTATCCTAATGAGGAGCATGAATTTATGGTGCCTAATCCTTAAAAGAAAAGAGATTATTATGTTAATCCATGTTTATCAAAATTGAAAATTGAATTTTAATTTTAAAAATGGTGGAAAGAGATGTTCTTCTTATTAAACCAAAGCTTTAATATCATTTATCCTAATGAGGAATCTTGGAAAGAAAGGGGATAATTATTGGAGTCCATGCTTGCCTAAATCGACAGACGAACTTTAATTCTAAAAATAATGGAAAAAGAAGTTTTTTTTATGAAACCAAAACATTAATATCATTTATCCCAATGAGGAGAATATCCGTTCATGTTTGTCTAAATCGATGGATGAACTTTAATTTTAAAAATGGTAGAAAGAGAAATTTTTGTTATGAAACTGAAGCATCAATATCATTTATCCTAATAAAGAGAATATGCTTATAGTGCCTAATCTTGAAAAGAAAGGAGATTATTATGCAAATTCATGACTGTCTAAATCGATGAACGAACATTAAATCTAAAAATCATAGAAAGAGATGATTTTTTTATGGAACCAAAGCATCAATATCTTTTATCCCAATGAGGATAATGTGTTTATGGTGCTCAATCTTGGAAAGAAAAGAGATTGTTATGTGAGTCTGTGTTTGTCTAAATTGACGAATGAACATTAATTCTAAAAATGGTAGAAAGAGAAGTTTTTCTTATGCAACCAAAGCATCAATATCATTTATCCCAATAAGGAGAATGTGTTTATGGTGCCCAATCTTGGAAAGAAGGGAGATAATTATGTGAGTCCGTGTTTGTCCAAATCGATAGACGAACTTTAATTCTAAAAATGGTAGAAAGAGATATTTTTCTTATGAAACCAAAGCTTCAATATCTTTTATCCAATGAGGAAAATGTGTTTAAGGTGCCCAATCATGATAAGAAAAGAATTTATTATGTGAATCCGTGTTTGTCCAAATCGACGGATAAACATTAATTCTAAAAATGGTAGAAAGAGAAATTTTTCCTATGAAACCAAAGCACCAATACCATTTATCCCAATGAGAAGAACGTGTTTATGGTGCCCAATCATGAAACAAAGGAGATTATTACATGAATCTATGTTTATCCCAATTGATAGATGAACTTTGATTCTAAAAATTGGTGGGAAGTAAATTTTTTCTTATGAAACCAAAGCATTAATTCATTTATCCCAATGAGGACAAATTTATGGTGCCAAATCTTTAAAAGAAATGAGATTATTGTAGACACCTCATTTTGTCCGGGCTAATTTTTTAGCAATCTGGAGCATGGACATAAGAGGGGCGTGTCGCTTGGCAAAAAAGTATTTTAAAGATGTCAAGAAGGCCTAGGGATCATATCAAAGATAAATGTGAAGATGTGGCATCAAATGACGTAGTCCAAGGTATATGGGGATAAAAGATATGGTAAATTTCATAATTTTACTTGAATGTATCGATACATGATTCTCATGTATCGATACAGTGCTCCAATGCACCAAAAATTTGAAATGTCCCCATTTGTATCGATACATAAGCCTCTGTATCGATACAAGACCTTATGTATCGATACTAGACCATGCTAGGACCAAAACATGCATTCTATAAAGGAATGTATCGATACATATCAACATGTATCGATATAGTGGTTCATAGTATCGATACAATGGCTCATAATATTGATACACATAAGATTTTTGGACCAAATGTATCGATACATTATGCAATATATTGATACATGCAGGCCATTTTCACAGTCTGGGCAATTTTGACTCATCCATCACTGATCCAAAACTCGATTTTAACTCATTTTTTTGCATTAGAAAAGATTAAAACACATATTAGATTAAGAATTTAGACTTTAAAATTAATCAAAACTTTTTTAAGTCTAAATTGGATCAAAAGGGTCAATGTCATTTGATCACCCTACTTCTCCCTAGTTGTTGGCCAATGTCACCATTAGCCACCCTAGTTGCTGGAAGATCATTTTAGCATTTAAACCAGCCACCTATGCCTATCACATTGGAAGCAAGCTGCCTCCTACAGCCACCCTATAGCCACCATGCTGACAACACCTTTTCTCCCTTGAGAAATGGCCCAAAAACACCTCCAATTTGGCTCCAAAATGCTGGTATAAAGGCACCACTTCTATCTCAGTAGAAAAAGGTTAGATTCCAGCTTATTTACACTTCCAAAAACACACTCATACACCAAGAAAATGAAATCCCATAGCTCTTCACCCACCACTCAAAAATAGCTACAAAACACTTACTTTCATCCACTACACACTCCAAAAATCACCCTTATCCATACCAAAACCAAAACCTCATCATTTTTCTCTTTTTCTTGCTTATTAACAATAAGGAAAAGACAAAAATTCAAGCCATCTCTTCTGCTCAAGTCATTTGGCCAAGAAGTGAAGTTTTGTTGGTATAACTTCTTACTTTATCACTTTCATTTTCTATTTTTCAGCATCTTCATCATTTTAGGGAGCTCTCTATGTTTCCATCAACCTCTCAGGATTATTATGCATTATTGTGGTTTTTGGTTGTGGTAGTTTAGGATTTGGATGCCTTAATGCCCCTTTTATGTGCAAAATGCCTTATTTCCTCCTCATTAGTTTATATCTCTTGTTCATGCATTTTTTTTATGTTCATGCATCTTGTTATCATTAATCCATGCATGAATCAGTAGCTTAGCACATTTCAAGCACATTTACACCTTAACTTGCATGAATCATTGTCATTTTCAGCATCCATAACATTTTTTTTGTCAAAGTGCATAACACTTTCTTTGTCTAGGCCATTAGTAAAATTAGCATCCCCATTCATGTTATGTGCCATCCCCTTGTGTGTTTGTTGTCTTCTCCTTGTCAAAATGCATGTTTGATGCCTGGAAAAAACTAATTTTTGAAACCCCCAAGCCAAGCATGTTAACCTCAACTAATGAGGACTAGCATGGAGTTAGCATTTTTCTTAAAGCTAGCAAAATATCTTACGGAAAATTAAGTTTTTCAGATCTAGAATATTGGTTAAACAAGCTCAAATCTTCTGATTTTGAAATGAAAATGGTCTTATAAATATTCCCTAAATGTTTATACCTTTTTTTTGAGTAAAAACCTTGAGTGGTATGATCAATGGGCTGTTTCATTGTCCCAAACTACTCCGGGGCTGTGCAAATAAGTTCGTGATGCTCATGCCACTTTTTCCCTTCAGTCATAGACGTTCGAACGTTAATGACTCAAGTTTGGACCTATAGACAAAAAAAAATGAGAGATATCCCTTGTTTTGCTTTATCCCCTGCTGGCAGCACAACTTTAAAATCCTAAACGATTTTTCATGAATTTTTTGATATTGTTATCTCAAAGCATGTCGAGTTATCTTTAAAATGATGTCTTGTTCATCCTCGGATCAATCCAGATGAGAAAGTTATGATTTTTCAAATCTAAACTATCCAAAACCTCTAGAATTCAGACATGTATTCTGGTTGGGGCATTTTGGACCCACTAAATGATTTTTCCAAATTTATCAAACATTTTTCAGAAAATATTCATGAAATTCCCTTTTCAGAAAGGTATCACTTGCAATTTTTTGATGCCAAATGAGTCCAGGGTGATTTTTCAAATTTTGACACACATTGTCTCTCGTATGCTGTGCTAGCAGCATGATTAATCAGAACATGAAAATTTATTTTCCTAGAAAGTGACTTTTTGGAATATCGGGAACATTTTTATATTGGACCTCGTCGAGTTACCTTTCTAATGGTGTCTTGTCCACCTTCTAAATCCTTTGAATCAATTGAGAATAAATTCAAAAGCAAGATAGCGCAATGTTGTCCCCTATTTTTGATTTTGGTCAAAATCGAGTTGTTTTCTAAAATTTCATCTCGAGACATTCGAATGTCTCTATGTCACCCTAATCAGACTTGAGAACATACTTTAACATCCCACAAGCTTGTATTAAGGCACAAACATATTTTACATCTTTATCATCCTCATTCATAATAAATCTTTTTGCCAAAAATCATCGAAGGCTCACCCATTTTCTGAATCATGAAGTTTTGTCATCCATGGGGATACTCCAACCCTGCCTTTTCGAGGGGACACTCCAACCCCGTTTTTTCAAAATTGTCAAAATAAAAATCTTCCTTTGTCAAAATTAATTATCATCCATAAGGATACTCTAACCCCGTCTTTACGAAGGGATACTCTAACCCTGTCTTTCAACTACAATTAAATTTTTTTCCTCCTCCTCAGACTTCTATGAATATGTCAAACAAACCTTGTTTAATCAAGTAACTCAGATGCATCTCAAAAATTGTCAATTCGATTATTCCTAAATAATCTAGCCAATTGCGAGATAAATTTCAATAGTCCATTCCTTTTCTTTATCATTGCATTGAATGATCTATGTTATGTTACTTCATTTATTATCTTACTAACATGATTTCTTTGTGATGATTATTTGCATTCATATTTCCAAATCATTTCAAATAAATTAAAGCTAATGCTCCGCATGGGTATCTTTCCAATGCCCAAAGTGGAATATTCCATTTTCAAAGTAAAATCCAGAGCTTATTTTTATCGAAAATCTCTATATTCCCTATCTCTCCAAGGCATATATGAGGTTAAATCTTTTCATCAAAACCTACATTATTTTTATAAGATTCATTCATTCGAAGAGGGTTATATCAAAATAATGACCAGTTCAGATTGAAAGAATCAAAACCGAGGAAGACATAGTTAGTAAGGTATCGATTTTGGGCGTCATGAAGAGGTTCATACCTCATCGCGTGTAACCAACTCCCGAACCCAAACGGTGAATCTTTGCATTATGTAGACCACGAGATCGATGTTTTGAGTTTTGTAACTTAAATCATAGGTTTCAATAGGCATCTGATCATGCCTAGCCCAAAATGATCGGTGGTGACTCCAAGCATTGGCCATTTCGTGATGGTCATATGAGACTAATGAGATGAGTGATTCATCCTATGGCCCCCCTCACCGTGTTATAAGTCAAGAATCTGTACTTTCTCGTTCTCATCACAACACCAAAGAATAGTCTTAGTTAAGAAGACATTTCTAAGTCAAAAAAATATTTAAAGTCGTGCACACCCATTGATCTTCAAGGACTACCCCAGGGTATGTTGTGACAGCTTGGCAACTTCGCTGGGGATGGTATAGAGAGTTAGGCCAATAACTAGCCATGTCTTTCTAGGTTCCTAGTTCTTTCAATTTTCGGTCATTATTTAACC
>JBBYHM010350629.1:0-21433 GCA_038381775.1 Adansonia rubrostipa
TCTGTTGAAGCCCAATTCTATCTACATTTTGGCTAATGATTACATACAGCCTTAAATTTAAGATGCTTGTGTTAAAAAAAAAAGAAAAAAAGAAAAAAGGCTTGTCATTAGTGTCAAATCACAATAAGGCAAATTTACATTTGAGTTGTAAAAGAGCTTTAAGTCTTCAACTATTAAAAATAGTTTTGCTCCTTTTAAAAGGACTACAATTTCTCCTCTTTATACAATATTTTGAGCTTCTTCTATTAGTTGGTATATTGTTTACATATATATAACTTTCTTTTATATTAATAAATATAATGTAATACTCTTTTTCATCTTTGAATGAGTATCATATTTATATAAAAAATTATATTAATAAAAGATTTTAGGGCATAGCTTAGCTTGACCAATAGAGAATTCTATTTATATTCAATAATGAATTCATTTGTTCAATAATTTCATATTTGTTTTACATGATATGCTTAAATATGAGTAACATGACACATTTAATATACATATTATATTTTATTTAAAATTTTAATATATTTCATAATTTATATTATATTTGTATTTATATAAAATAAATACAAATATATGAATTAGTAGATATCACTGTAACATACAGTTAAGACCTTTTCATCTTCTAAAACTACTGCCAAAAGAACAGTAATTTAATACACGATCATATAAAATTATTCAAATTTTTTACCCTTTTTTAATTGCTGAAGATCATCTAAATGAAATATAAAGTTATATATATATATATATATATATATATATATATTTCTACGGTTTAAATGCATTGAAAATGATTTGATGGCAACAAAAACTTGGGGATTTTTTTTCCCCAAGAATAACCAAATTAAAACCCCTAATACATTAAATAAATTTAATTTGGCATCTTAAAATAAAATTGTTAATTTTATTTGTATATTTTATATAATTCCATTATTTTATGTATTGCTATTTAAAGTAGATTATTCACATTCCTATACTACGGGTTGTAAACAATCAAAGCACTTGAAGGACCGTTCATCAATGGTTTAATTTTTATTTATTTATATTCATTCATTAAGTTAAATTAACGATTATTAAAATTGAAAAACTGCATGTGGGTGATCACAGGGAGAATATCAAAATAGTAACATAGAGTGATAATTTTTACAAAAGATGAAAGTAAAAAAATAATTATTTCAAAAAAAATAATAATTATTAAAATTATTAATAAAAAAATTATAATTATAATTACATATACAAAGCTATATATAAAAATTATATATATAAATATATAAATTACAAATATAAATTATATATATATATCAAAAATAGTTTTTAAAAATAATAAAATATTAAAATACTTTTTACTAAACTCTAAGCTACTATTTAAAAATAATAAAAAATAAAAACATATTTTATATTAAATTTTAAAATATCATTTATAAATAGAAAAAATAAGAACTATTTTATATTAAATTTTAAATTATTATTTATAAATAATAAAAAATAAAATATATTTTATATTAAGTATAAAATTAATATTATATATGTTGAGGATCGGCTCCCTCTTATAAGGGAATCGACCCCCCATAAATTATAAATGGTATATATAATTATATATATTAAAAATATTATATTAAATCTTAAATTATAAAATAATCTCGAATTATGTTAAATACTGAAATAATTTAAAATAATAAAAATTAAAAAATATTTAATATTAAATCAAATTACTTTTTAATAATTAAGAATAATATAAAATATTATAAAAATAACATAATAATATATTATATGATATATAATATATAATAAAATATTAAAAATATTTTATCTTAAAAAATAATTACTAAATGTACGAATCTCTATAACTAAATGTATGACTTACTATAACTAGATGTATAACTCATGATAACTAAATGTAAATCACATATACAAAGTAGTTGTGTTTATGTATGATCGATATCACCTTGAGCATGACTTTATATATGCTAAAGCTAATAATTCTTATACAGTAGGAAGATGGCGTTTTAATGAAAAAACAACTTGTAAGCAAAATATAAAAAATATAGTTGATTATTCTTGAATAGTAAGATAATAATAACTCATTATTTTTTGAGATTTTTGTTTGGATAAAAATTTTTAATATCTAATATTGTAAACAAAAAATAAATAGTAAATAATATATATTATAATTCAATATATAAATTTATAACCTCCACTAAATTATTACTAGAGAAAAAGATAGAAAAAAATTAGATGAAAATAGAGATAAAATAATAATTATAATTTATTTTTTTAGAATTATTTTTTTTTGCTTTTATTTTTTAATAATTATTATTACCTTTACTTTTTTGTAATTCTCCTTAAATATTTTTGTTAGTATTTAATATAAAATTTTTTTATATTTATTATTTTAAATAATTTAATGTAAAATATTTTTTTATTATTTTTAAATAGTAACTTAAGATTTAATAAAAATATTTTTATTTTTATTATACGATATATATTAATATAATATAGATTATATAGTTTATATCTAATATATATTATTTTTAATTATTTCAAAAATAATTTGAGATTTACTATAAATATAAATATTTTTTATTTTTTATTTTTATATAATAATCCAAGATTTAATATAAAATATTTTTAATGTAAATTATTTTTAAATAGTAATTCAAAATTTAATGTAAAATTTATTTTTATTTTTATTATTTATAATATATTGTTATATTATGTTTATAATATTATGTATTACATATGTATTATAAAATATATATTATATATAATATGTATAATTTATATATAATTTATATTAGATATCATATATATAATATATATTCTTTTAATTTTTTAAAAATAACTTTAATTTTAATATAAAGTATTTTTAATTTTTATTATTTTTAAAATATATTTTTAAAATATATAATTTATATATAATATATAATATTATGTATATAATATATATTGTATATATAATATAAAAAAAAAGAGAGTCGGTTCCTTTACAAGGGAACTTACTCCCCGCATAATATATACGTGTAAGGTGGGGTTAGTATATCTATAATATATTTTTATGCTGGACTCTTGATAAAAGCTCAATTATTATTTTAAATTCAAGCCTGCATAGATAATTATCGAGCTCGTTTTTATGTATACCTTCATATATAATATAAAAATAAAAAGTAATTTTTAGAAAATTAGAGTTAATTTTCTCAAAAAAATATTTTGCGTAATACATTATAGATTTGCTTATGTTTTTATGTAAATCTTTTAATTTTTGTATGTAGTCCGATAATATTTATATGCAATAAATTACATACAAACATTACCTTCGAAGATTTTTTACATAAATACATTACATATAACATAAATTACCTATAAACATTATGTAAATTATAATATTTATATGTAAGTTTTATAATATTTAGTTGTAATTTGATCAACTAATAAAAATTATAAATTTTATCTTAAAATTATTTTTTCTTAATATAATATGATTATTACTAATATATCCAAATAAATTATTAAAATAAAAAATATAAAAATTTTTTCACTTCAAAAATTACTAAAAAATTAATTTTCTACATATATAATATACTTAATAAAAAATAAAAAATAATTTTCCACACATATAATATATTTCATAAAGAATAAAAAATAATTTTTAAAAAATTATAGTTAATTTTCTTAAAGAAATATTTTACATATATATATTACAGATTTAGTAATATTTTTATATAAATTTGTAATGTTTGGTAATGCTTATATGTAACAAATTATATACATATATTATCTTGAAATATTCTTTATACAAATACATTATATGTAACACAAATTACACATAAACATTATGTAAATTGTAATATTTATGTGTAATTTTTGTTATATTTATTTGTAATTTTACCAATAAATAAAAATTATAAATTTATCAAAAAATTAATTTTTTAATATAATATAATTATTACTAATATACCCAAATAAATTATTAAACTAACAAAATATGAAAACTTTTTACACTTCAAAAATTAATACAAAAATTAATTTTTTCACACATATAATATATTTAATAAATAATAAAAAATAAGTTCTAGAAAATTACAGTTAAATTTTTTAAAGAAATATTTTACATACATATATTACAGATTTAGAAATATTTTTATGTAAATCTATAATGTTTGTATGTAAATTTGATAATGTTTGTATATAACAAATTACATATACATATTACCTTCAAAGATTACTTACATAAATACATTACATAGAACATATATTACACAAAAATATTATGTAAATTGTAATATTTATATTTAATTTTTGTAATATTTAGTTGTAATTTTACCAACTAATAAAAATTATAAATTTATCAAAAAATTAATCTTTTCTTAATATAATATAATTATTATTAATATACCCAAATAAATTATTAAACTAATAAAATATGAAAACCTTTTTCACTTAAAAATTACTACAAAAATTAATTTTCCACACATATAATATATTTAATAAATAATAAAAAATATATTTTAGAAAATTATAGTTATTTTTTTAAAGAAATATTTTAAATAGTATATTAGAGATTTGATAATATTTTTATGTAAATCTGTAATGTTTGTATGTTAATTTGGCAGATAGTCCGACCTTTGAGCATGTCTAAACATATTCAATTATAAATTTATAAACATATTTATTTAATTGTTTGTAAACAAATTCATTTAATTTAAATAAATCAAGCTCAAACAAACTTATTAATAAATAAATTAAGCTCAAACATAATTTTAAAAATTTTTAACAAGCACAAATCAAATGTGAATATATTCAAAAATAAATAAATAAATAAACATGAACATAGGCTTGTCTGTTGAAGCCCAATTCCATCTCTATGTTTGCTAATAATTACATACAAACTTTCAAATTTAAGAGGCTTGTCAAAAAAAGGATGAAAAAAGGCTTGCCATTAGTGTCGAATCACAATAAGCCAAATTTGCATTTGAGTTTCAAAAGAACTCTAAATCTTCAACTATCGAAAGTAATTTTGCTTCTTTTAAAGGACTACAATTTCTCCTCTTTGTACAATATTTTTGAGCTTTTTTGTTAATTAGTATATGGTTTACATATATATAACTTTCTTTTATATTAATAAATATAATGTAATACGCTTTTTCATGTTTGAAACACTAAAAAGAAATTTAACCAGGTCACTTTTTGTCATTCTAAATGAGAAGTGAAGAGAGAATGTAGAGGAACGTAGAAGATGACGCTAATGTCATCTTCATCAGTACCCCATGACTTTGCATGCACATTCTTTCGCTTATGTTATACAACCACATCCATCAACCTACCACTTAAAACTGGTTTGTGATAATGATTTTTTTTCTTAAAAAGAATAAATATCGAGATTTGAACCTTAAATGTTATATCTTAAAAATGATCATATAAATTAACAGAATTTAGTTTTGAGTTTTAGAAAACATGCTAATTAAAACTTCACTATCCCTGTATCACTTGTAAATAGTTTTACTTATGAGTTAGATCATGATTTAAAAGCTTTTTTTTCTTTGTCTAAGTTAAAAATGGATTAAAACCTAAATTGATTTGAAAATTTATTACACTATTTTAAATAATATTAAAAAATATTTATATATATATTTTTACTTAAATCAATCTAATATAAAATAGAAGAAACTGCTTAACCTAATTGTAAACCACTAATGATTCATCTTTGACAAAAATCTTTTTGACTTGATTGCAAAGATGCATTTTTTTAGGTATATTAGTATTATGTTACATCATGGATCAACCTCAATTGCGTAGGAAATATGTTTGTTTTGCAATCGCTTTATATTGACTGACAAGATGCGTCTTCTATGTTTTCAGTCACTATCGAACATGCAACAAATAAGAGTGATAAGAAAAAGATCAAAAAAAAAAAAAGATCAAACCCTTTTTTTAAAAACTCAGTCTCTGGAACCTTCATTCTATGATTCATCTTCTTTAGCTGGTTACTCTCATAAATGAGTCAAATTGGGTAATTGCGACAAAGCAAGCAGCTAAGCTACCCAACCTTGCAAATGCATGTCAGTAACTTAAATTGTGTTCCATTGATACGTTTTTAGTTGTATTATATTTATTTAAATTATATATATATATATAATAAATATTATCATAATTATCTGTATCAAATATTAATGATGAAAAGTCTTACGAGCTTTTCTGTGAGTCTTAAAGCCTGTAAAAGCTTGGACCACAGGCACACTCAGCCGGGCGTAGGTTTGTGTTTAGGTTAACATGGAGTGAGTCTTGGTTATATCCTTTTGGAGTTTAACTTATTAATATTTTTTTAGTTCAAACTCGAAATCAATTAATTATTTGATTAAAATATATTTATTTTTTTGAATAATTATGTCTGTTTATTTTTAGTCAATTTTATAAACTATTTTAAAATAATTTATTTTTGATTTATAGTGTTTGCTTGAATTTTATATACTCTCTTCTGGTTCGAAAATTTCAGCCTTACAAATATCTTTTGTTTTATCATCCTAGTTTTTAGGGAGAGAAATACATTGCATTTCTTGATTCGCAATGTTTGGATCAGACAATGCTCTCAATCTATAACGTGATTGAAGAAACTTAAAAAACTATCAAACACCTGAAAAATAAATAATAATCCTATTAGGATTAGAGGTTTTAACTTTGATTTAATCAATATAATTCTCAGTTCTTCATAATTGATAATACCCCTTTTCGTACTTGTAAATATTATTTTATTTATTTTGGTTAGTACATATTTTCTGTATTATTTTCGTATTAGTAACGAATTTTTCCATTTACTTTTTGGATAGGGTGCAACAATAAAATCTTGAAGACGTGGCAAATTTTCAATTATTTTTTGATAACTTCCGATTCGAAGTACATTACAAACTTCTTTGGACAGTCTAGAAGGACAGGAGTCCTACCTAGAAATTAAGCTTAGAGATTTAAATTGCAGTTATATTTTTTTTAATTGTATCATATTTATTACAGTTATGGACAAAGATAGTAAAATTTAAATTGTTCGATGCATTTCGATTTGATTCATTCAAAGTGGAGAGCATTTTTTTTTATTTTAAACAGCGAGGGTGAGGTAAGGTGGAGCAGGTTTCTTTGTTTGAAATGGGGTATGAAATAGTTGTGGTATTTACTTGCTCTATCCCTCTCTGCTCGCTGATTGAAATTATTATTTTATCTTTAAATATTTAAATTTTTTTAAGAAAGATAATATGATAATTATATTATAACATCTCTTGTAATGTATGCTTTATGTTTTATTATTTTGTATTTAGAGAAGATTCAAATCGCAGTTGTAACGAGATACTACGGTCATTATTTAACAGTTTTGACATCCTTTGTTATCGATATTACAATCGATATTTTATTGTAATTGATATTGATAACTTTCATTACGTCTGTAACTGCAATAAACATGTCTACGATCACTTTTTAAATTTAGACATGCTTCACAAATATCTTTTTTCTTAAAATATATACTTTGTCATTTGAAAAAAAATATAAATAAGTAAAAATTATTGAATGAAGTAGAGTGAGGAGAGGCGATAATGAATTGATCCAACCTCTATGGAGACGACAATGGTATTAAAAATTCAACATCCACGAAGCGGGATGGATGGTAGAGCAGAGATAGATTTTGTAATATTTACCCCCATTTCATTTCATTACTATCCCTAATTATAGATGTAACTGTCAATAACGATAATGAAAAGTATTAAATCCATTAAATAAAGATTATAATACTATATTGCAACTGCTTTTAAATCTCTGACCGAGGTTAATAGCATAAGAAAAGGCGTAAGGTGAATTTATGCTGGACAATTGAAGAGCATATTGTCCAGAAATCGATATTTGAGCAAAAATTCCATAGTTCCATTATAAGAGTGATATGTGAATGATTCTGTCAATGACCCTCAATTAGATCCTGCGAGATTTGTGGTCAAGTTACTGTCTGGTTCGAGTTCTGAACCTAATTACTAAAAGACCAAATCTGGTGCACTTCGCGAGTTTCCTTTTTATTAGAATTTTTTATTTTTTGTAAAATATTTATATCAAAAATTTATAATTGATATTTAAAAAATTTTTAAACGTACTAATATCGAACATTTACTTTTAAATTTGGATAATCTAGCATCAGCATCTCGATAAATATGATTCATTTCTGCTTACATAACTAACCATAATCCAAATAAGAGCTTATTTCAAAAATCAAGCTCTCAAACTGGCAACTTATTCTCAGCCAAAAAAAAAAAAAAAGTTGGTAACTTGAATCCAGATATTAATGTTGAATACTATATAAGTTTCACAAAGAGTATTTTTAAATTTTTTATATATTTAAAAAATTTTTAAAAAATTATATTTTTATATTTATATTCGAACGTATAAAAAAAGGGTGAGGGACTGATCGTTTATAAAAAAAATGAAGTGTCAGAGCCATGCAGATTGTAGACGCACATCAAAAGGCTCTTATCAGCACAAAAGTATATAGGAATAAACACTTATTTTTTTTTTAAGTTTTCTCAAATACTCTTATATTCATATTTGAATATAAATTAGATACAAATATCGAGTACGAATACTTAAAAATAATAAAGAATCTAAGTAATATAACGCTCCGTCTATTCAAGTCAACCAAATAACCTAAATCCACAATATAAAGCAGCTAATATATCCCATAAAGGACATTTGAAAACAGAAAATGGAAGACAAAAATAAATTTTTACATTAAATGTAAGTATGCAGGAATAGTTTTTGCTCCTATAACTTTAGTTTCCAGATTGAGAGAATTAGTAAATTCTTAAGAGGAAATACCTAGTGTTCGCCAAGTTACAAAACCAGACATTTTTTTTTTTTTTTGGGAATGAGCCATCAGATGCTTTGAACGCTTCGTAACTATGTGATGTTACAATCATCAATGCCTCATCACAAAGGGATTTATATTGCGGTTGTAAATATATTTTTTTATTATATCGTATTTATTATGATTATGGATATAATCAATATTATCGAAGTTAACTACGATAAATATTAGCTGTGAATATCAATAACGAAGAAGGTAAAAATCATTAAATAACAATCGTAATATTACATTGTAGCCGTTTTTTAAATCCTAAATCACAATGTAAATATGACAGTCATGTGGGAAAAGAAAACAGGAGAAAACTTGGATGAAGAACTATTAGAATTATGTGTTCATCGATTGTGCTTCGAAATTTTTTTTTTTACTTATTCAAGTTTGGATCAAGTTGAGCTTGGATTGACACAAAAGCACATATTAATATTTAAAATAATAATAAAAATAAAAAATTAATCATATATTAATATTTATAATTAAATTAAAAAAAAACTTTTATTACATAAATATGATTTATGCCAAGTTGGCTCGAAATACAAAAACCTTAATCAAACTCGAATAATACAAATAAGGTGGATAAATCGTCTGATTTATAGGTAGGTTTATTTAGAACTAGTTTTACTTGTGTGATAAATATTAAATTAAAAAATTAATCATTTTAAATGTTTAAACTAATAGGAAATATTCAACTATTGTTTTTGAGTTTCTAAATGTAACACATGTGCAAGCCAGATCAAAGATTTAATGAGCTTAGACGTAGATTCAAGTGTAGAAGAAAAACGTAAACTAAAGAAAGATTAGATCAACAACGCATAGCTTGATGGGTCATATTGCATCGGGTGAAAAAAATATTAAAAAAAAAAGTTATGTTTAGAATTTTAAACTTAAAAGCTTTTATACCATTTTAAATTGATTGACTAATTATTTTAAAAATTTAAATTTATAAATAGATTTATTTATGAGTCGGATTATTTATTTAAACTGAAAGGTCCGAGTAAAAATATATTATTAATTATCTATATTTTATAATATAAATAAACATAAGTTTATAATTTATGATAATATCTAAAATTACTTAAATGCCCTACATTAATATGACTAACCCGGTAAATGAACGTAGCCGAACTTTTTTATTCCAAGCTTTTCAACAGGCAAAGCATAAGCATGCACTGCAAATCCAAGCTGACTGAAAAACAGGCAGCACACTGCTTAATCTTGGACAAAACAATGAAATGATTCACTTGGAATAAAAGTGAAGCTAGCTTAAAATCTAGGCGGGCCCAAGCTTCTATTCTTTTCGATTTGAGCCTGACCTGATAAACTAAGGTTAGTAGATTTCAAGTCAAGTCAAATCTAAGCAAATGGAAAATACATTTATATCATAGTTAAGTAGATTCAATTTATGAATGACCCTATCAATGAAAAAAAAAACAATTATTGTATATTTAAGTTTCGTAGATAAACATAAAAATATAAATGTTTGAGTCTTTAAATAACCAGTGCTCTGTGCCTTCCAGAAAAGATCATTGCTTTACTGCAACACAATCCCCACCCAATAAGGGTCACCGTCTCATCATGTCTAAGATATCATCACCGAAGTAAAACAAGCCAACTATAATATAAAAATTAAGGATGCAATGAGTCTTGAAGTGATGCATCATCCGCCATGATAATTTTTTTATGCGAATTATTTTAATTATAGATATAATAAATATTATTTTAATTATTTTAAAAAATATTAATTATAAAAAAATTAAAATTATAAAATAATAATTATAATATTATGTTACAGCTATTTAATATCATTGTTCCGATCTAAGATAATAAACTCATAGACTTGGTTCTTATCCAATAAGTTTCTTTTATGAAGGTTTCTTGGTTATAAAACGTTTATACAAAGTATAATTGCTTTTGCAATCAATTAGAGGTTGATATCATGGTTGAAAATATCATATTAGATCAACCAATCAAATTGGTTTAACGAGGAATTGGAGATGTGTTCGATCCAATGGCATATAAAGAAAATCTAGTTTTAGTTGAATTACGTAAAAACTGATTTGACTGATAAAAATGAGTAAATAACTAAAATATTTATTTTTTAATATTTTTCGAAAGCATATTTTATATGCAATATGAAGCCATAATCTCTTAGAGCTACACTACATATCATACTTTCGAATCAAACAAATATTTTTATTAATTATTTATTATATTCAATACTTATTTAATATTAAAATTATTTTTTTAAATATTTAAAATTTTTTTTCAAATAAATTAATCAATTCAATCTATGAAATCAATTAAACCTAAAATCAAATGTAATGTCCATTTAACTTTGGTTCTGATTTTCTTAAACTTGAATGATGTCTTTTCGTGAGCAAGGAAGAATAAGAGTTGAGATTTATATAGTTAATCATGGTAATCATGACTTGGATCTTCGGCCCAATGCTTATCTAAATCAAATCATTTTTGGTGTTTTTGATCAAATGAAAAGACAATTGTGGATGTCAAGTACCCATATAATTGACATGTATATTTCCGTAACACAACAAAGTCTCTTGCATAGTGAAATAAATATGTTTATGTACGAAATGACAAACGTGGACCATTAATTGCATGGCTAGGTGGTTTTGATCATTTCTTTCTCTGCCACATTTGTCATTATCTGCTTATTTCTATCATTCCACTTACATTTCCATTCCCTATCTTTCAAAAATGCTTCAATATCATAAAATCTTATAGCATCCATTACTTTGCTAATTGATGGAATTTTTTTCAAAGTGAATAAAATTCTAGATTCATTCTTATATTATGATAAAAATTAATCGAATTGAATTGCAAAATTATTTTTATCGTGGTCGAATTTGTTTCTCGATCTTTTATCTTTTCACTTCTGATAGAAAATGACTACATGATCTTTTTGTTTGAGCATTTCATGAACTTTATGATCTTTAATCAAATTCCCAGCAAGTGTTAAGTGGTTCTATCTCACATTTGTTAAATTATGGATTGTCTATGATCTTATATTGAAGTTAAACATTTTCACGTAATACCAATTGCTTTAGGTTTGATGCTTAACATAGTATCCAAAGCCCAGTTCTATTATGTTCTACTTGCATGTTATTCCTCCCTGTTATCTCTTCCAAATTTGTCATGATGTGGGCTCCTTTATCCCCATTTACACATGATGTGGACTAGTTAAAGTATGGTGTTATCGACCATCAATAAAATCTTGAATTGCCCATGGTCTTATATTTAAATTAGATCTCCACATAATACTAATTGATTTCAAGTTTGATGCTTAACATTAAGAAATTACCGGAAAGGTTGAGCATAATCCGCATTATTCATATTGCAAAAACCTTACTCCTAGCAGGAGAGTAAGAGTGGGGGTTAGAGTCAAGTGAAGGATGAGTTTTTTCTTAAGGAAGAATTGTTTGATGTTACTTTTCCTACTATATAACTAGGCAAACTATTTTATTCACTTAGAGAAAGACTTCATGTTCTTGTAACTTACTTACAGATGACCAATATTTTTTGCTCAGACATGGAGGAAGCCATCACCCTACTCTCTTAAACCATCCCAAATGCCAAGTATTCATACATGTTAATGAACCTTGCAACTATTGAGTTATTGGAAGTTAGGAGCTCTATTCTAAGAATTGTACTTTGATAAAATTAACTGAATTGTATCGCAAAATTATTCTTATTGTGACCAAATTTGTTCCTTGATCTTTTATCTTTTCACTTCTAATATGGCCAACAAAGCATATATTTATATCTATGCATTTTGTGATAAAATAACAGTGTACTATATATTTACCAGGGTAAAGAAGGGTAGGTATTAGAAAAACGTTTTTGAGAAAAAGATTTTAAGATGAACTTTGAGGTGTGAAAAACACTTTCTTTAAAGTTTTATAATGACTTCAGGATAAAACAAAGTTATAAACTTAAAAATAGAATAGTGAAAATGGCAGAATAGAAATGTCCCTTTTATAGGCAATGTAAAGTTAACTTGGTAAGAACTTGTCTTTTGGACAAACCTTTGGCTAAGTGTTATGTCTTTACATAACAATTCTTTGGTGAATGATGTGTTCTTTTAACATAACTTTTCTGATGCAAAAAATTATTTTAGATTAGCTATTATTTAATTATTTCAAAAATTAAAAAAAAAAATATATATATATATATATATATATGAAAATTGTATCACTAGGTGGTTCCTTCTAGCTCACTAAGTGAGCCTAATAACAATTTGAGCTAAGCTTTTCACTCAATTGTCCAATTTAATAAGATTGAACATTTATAAATTGTTCACTCGTAGTTTTTCTATTCATTATGAGATTTTGGTTGCTCCCACCATCATTACAAACTACCAACAGTAGGCACATAAATCTTTATGCTAATTATATCATCCAAGATATAGTTCCATACGTCTCTCTTGATACAAATTAAGGATATTATTATTATTGCAAACTTTATTAATATCTTTCTCCATCACTGATCTCATGCAACGGACATCAGAACACAGCAGAAGGAATGCAAAAATAAATAAATAATAAATGAATTACAAAAGGCAAATTATTATTATAATACTAACTGATAACCCATCAAAGTTCTTATAGTACAACTTGATAAGATCGATCTGATGTATCCTATGATTTGAATCATATTCTTATTCTTTAATCAAATTGTTTAATATATATATATATATATATGTCTATTTTATTTTTTTATAAAAATATCACAGTTTGGATATAAAAAAGAGTCATAAATATTGAGATTTAATTTATTAGATATTATATTTTAAAGATAATTATAAATCAATTAAGCTAAACTTTGAATCTATATATCTTTAATTTCTATTATTCTTTAATTAATTTACTATTCAAATACCTTTATGTCACCTAATCAAAGAATAATTAAAATATTAATTATGATATGTAGTTTAGCTTTTTACGCCTAGAAGACCTCTTCACCCAACCATGCATTGAATTATTTTCATGATCTCCACTACGAAATTTCCTTAAATTTTTGGCTAATTTTAGTATTTTTTAAACCATATCCACAAGGGGACATTCCCTATATAATAGTAATAAATTATAATTAAAAAGGCTTCCACGCCTGATGTAAATCTAAGATAAATTTCCTACTGTCTTTGCAGCCATTTTTATAGTAAAATTATAGTTTCATTGAAGTCTTTTTATGCTAATTAGGTATTGGAGATTATATTAATGATTACAATTACTTAAAATATTTATAGGCAAATATAAAAGGGACCATAGAATTCTTTAAGAACCACACATAGCTCCATGTGATGCCAAGTGCCAAGAAGAAAAGGTCAATTGTTTTTTCTTTCCATAATCATTAAAAATGTTCTTAATGTATATGTTTTAGTCACATATATATAAACAAAACCTTTATTAAAGTTTGCTTGCCTCTCTCCATTTTGTGCAATTGATGTTAGTTTTGAGAGAGATTGCATCATTTATTATCTTAATTTTTTATTTGTTTAAAGTATTTGTATTTGATATTTATATTTGATATATATTCAAGTAATGAGTACGAGACAAGATTTTTTAAATATATAAAAAAATTTAAAAGTAAATATACCTGTGTCGAGTTATATCTATCTGATACCCATCTTCAAATTTATAACTTATTTGTATTTGCCATTGATTATTAATTATTTAATTTCTTCTTTGTTTCCTCCAAATAATCTATCCCTCACATACTATTCATGATTATAAAAGGTTGGAAAATAAAAAATATATATTTGAGGTTTAAAAAATAATCAATACAGTTGGATTTGCTTCTTTGCCCATACTATGCTTCCAACTAAAATCCATTAGTAAAACCTAAAAGGAGCATGTAACATATTAAATTATTATTACTAACAATAAAAATAGAGTTGAGAGTTTCTAAATTAACTTATTATTATTATGTTAAATAGGATAATCTTTAAAGTTAATGCTTTTAATTAATTTCCATATTTGTACTTGAAAGAAAATAGCACCATTTAATGTTCAATCAAAGGGTATCAAAAGATCTACTAAATTTTAGACTTAGATAATTTGTTTAGTAAAAGAAAAAGGAAAATTCAGATGAAAATTTGGTAGATAACGATAATATAAAAAAGAAAGGAATACTTATGTAATGAATGCTAAGTGATTCATTGTACCACTTCGAGTTTGCTTTGATAATCATCATTTCTTTGAAAAGAAAGCTATCTTAAGCCATATGGATTTGTATAATATAAAGGAAGTCATGAAGCAAACTGCATCAATTCCCTAACATTTCTCTTTTTCTGGTTTGAATTATTCTCCATGCACTATTTTTAAAAATATAAAGATGGTCGTAATTTGAGGATAAGTGAAGGATGGTAAATATTGAAATTCTATTTCTTAATCTGTCAGATGCATCTACTAAAAATTATAGATTAAATTTCAAAGTTTTCTCGATGTACTATTTCTTTTTTCATTGATAATGCGTTTACGAATGTACGAATGAGATTTGCTTGATTCTTTGTTGGGATTTAGCCTTAAGCAGAGAAGAAGTTGACATTATTACTGGCTAATTTATCTATAGTAGAATTTTTACTAGATGCGATAAAAGTAATGTAAATTTTGTCACTTACTTTAAATCCGTTAAGTAATTCTAATAAAAAAATAACTCAGCACATATAAATAATGTATATTTACTAATCATTATCTTAATGAGATGTAAAAAAAAAAGATATATAACATTTTGAGTCAGTTTTTTCATTAGAACGAATTAACGAAGTTAGCAAAAGTAACCTAATTTATTAATAATAAAAATTTAGTGATGCAATTTGATGAAAATAAAAAATTGTGTGACTAATAATGAGAGTTATTGCCAAGTTTAGTGATTAAAATTATAAATTACTCTGAGAATTTTACATTAAACATGTTCACTAGATTTGAATGGACAACTGGGATGATAATAACCATAGGAGAAAAACAGGCAAAATAGTTTGCTATATCTCTATGATTGTTCTTGATTAAGGGCTTGTGTTGTATAACTTTCCATAGCAACATCTTGCTAGAAGCCTTAATGATCAACTAACCTATGGACCAGGATAAAATTGACTTATTGCCATGCCAGAATCGAGCAAATGTTGAGTGGAACTGAAATAAATCTTGTCTGATAATTTAGGTCCCCATATCTTGAGAATCTTCCAGTCATATCTAGGACAATCATTCACATAATAAGGTTAGAAAGGACATTTGCATTTTTTTTCCCGTAAGCATGATGTATTTAAAAGGTTTTTCAAAATTCCTTTAGTACTTTACAAATACGATGTTCACAACAAAATTATTCGATTCGATCAGCTTATATTTATATATTAAAAAAATTTATTTATTTAAGATTTAGACTTAATTTATTGATTTTAAAAATATTACTATACTATTTAAAATATACTAATTATTAAAAATTTCTTTTAATATTATTTTAACTTAAAAAATTATAAAAATTCATATTAATATTGTACATTTTATAATTAAAATATTAAAATAAAATAACATTGTATTTGCTAAATAACAATTTTAAGCAAATCAATGCAACTCAAATTTAAAATATTTTATCCCCTATCCGTCCAATTCCAACCTTACTCTACAACTACAAATAGACTATAAGGATTTAATAAAATATTTATGATACCAAAAATCATTTGAAAGTTATGGATGTAGCTAAGATTTAAGAACATAGTTAAGGGAGAGTGGGATTCGATATAGCACTGTGTGTGAGTGGAGGAGAGATAAGAGAATGAGTCACATCAATTTAGATGTAAAGCTTTAATTTCTAAGCATAAAATAATTTAGACAAAGAAAAGGACATGGTAGCCCGTAGGTTGGGCTACATTTGGCGCAGTGAAATAAGATTATATGGACCAAAAATTCAGAGGGAAATTGTACTTCATGCCTCACCCAATTAAGGATGTGTCATTTATTCATTCCTTGTCTAGAAATGTGGAAACTTTTTGAGGGCAACAAATTCTCCTTTTGCTCCTTGGATTATCTGTTGTAACACTATTGGTATATCCCAGCTGCGCCCAGAGGATAAAGATTCGTCTACATAAAAAATTAGGTTAATTCTTTTAATAAAAAAAATTATAATTCAAATCTTAAATTTATCATACATTAATTTTTTAAAAATAATTTATATAAATTAATTAAATTAAATTTTAAAATTCATAATTAGATTAATTTTTCGATAACATAAAGAATTGCTATGGTAGCCCTGGAAACTCATACATCATCATGTTTCTAATGTAAGGGGCAATATTTATTACTAGGAAAAGGAAAGTAGAGAAATCTGCTATAATTTTGATGTTAGGTAAGGTTCTAGGCTATTCACCACCCTACACTTCTCCTACTTATACTACATAAGCACTTTTCATAACATAAATACAAATATTATAATCTAAAAATATATATAAAAAAGTTAATGTATATAATGGTAGTGATTATGATCACGACTCATATGACATATTTCTTTCTATTTCCACCAATAATTGGTGAAAACCAAAAGAACATAATTAATTATATATAATACTGCATAAAATTAGTCAAAGAAATACGAAGAAAGAAAGCTAAGGCATGACCTTCCCTTAGTTTACATACATCTTAAACATCTTATTTTAGATATCAAACATCTTTTTTTTTTTTTAAGATTAAATCTACAAGAACCCTTTAATACCCTTTTCTTCCCTTTGACACAAATTCTTTAATATACTCAAGTATTACTTTTACCATAAGCTTGAAAGGTTTAGTCAAGAAAAATAATTATAGATATAATCTATCGGAGATTATCTTTTGAACCAATTGAAATAAGTTTGATCGATTTTATTATATCAAAATAGTAATGTTCAAAATTAGAATTTTAATGCTTAGAATCCCTAAAGAAGGGGGGTGTCAAACAGTTACTATGTATGCAAAGGACCATATTCATTTTTTGTCTTCTAAGCCCTTAAATATATTTTCCAAAATTTATGGGAATATCCACCTAAAAGTTGCTCAATTAGAATTAGATCATATTCTCTTAATCAAACGCAAACCAAAGACCGAAAGATTAAGAATTTTGAACTATAACAAGGTGAACCATAGCAAGATGATGATACATATTATGAAGGATGTCTTGGATGTATATTGGGATTGTGTAGTGAGCCAAAAATTTAGCAATTTTGGATACATACAAACACTACAAAATAAAAAATTTTAGGGATGAAATAAGAGGACAATAAAAAATCTTCTATCTTGAATTTAATAATGTTTAAGACGAATATTATCTCTAATTTGATAGTATTGAGAAATGAATGTTGTTCTAGTCATTCCTTAAATTTGTGCCTCTAAAAAGTTTTTGGTATGAATATGAAACCTCAAAATTTTGGATGAAATTCATCCTTAATACTTTTAAATTCAAGATAAAGAAAATGATTTTTCGATCGTCCTCTTATCTCATATTTAAAAATTTTTTATTTTGTAACAGTAATATCATAGTATAATTAAGTTAATTAATTATATAGTTGTCATGATTTCCATAATTATATAGTCATCAGAGTCACATGATGAAATATCATATGATTTATCATAAACAATTTTGAAAACCTTACAAAGCAATAATTGTAACCGTATAATCCTATCTCCTACTAGTTTATGACCAAAAGGAACATTTAGAGGGAAGGTACACATCTTTTTGGGTGCACAAATACTAATGGAGGGAATGTGATAGAATATGATTCATCCATTTTCACATTAAAATTGGTAAAGTTCGACACATCTATTTTTTTAATTATTTTTTTATTTTAAATATACACTATGGATATGTGTCATCCACATCTTTTGTCTCTTTTTGTATCTCATCAATGATATTTTTCCACGTAGCATATAAAGTAAAGAAAAGTGACACATAAAAAAAAATGTGATTGATGAAACATAGAAAAGGATACGAAAAAAGAATAAAGGATATCTATTCATATCACGTACTAATTTAGTTTATAAAATTTAAAAACTTAGATGAGATTTCTCGTATATATTATATATAGAGGGAGATAGCCAAAGAAAACAAAGGCAACTAGCATATCAAGAGAAGTTGAGCTATACTTCACAATTGCTCTCTTCCTACAATTAAGTAATCTTGCTTCCTTTTTCTTTCAAATATGGCACTGAAAATAGCTGCTGTGAGTTCACCGACGGCGGGGGCAGGGGTGGGGCCTACGGGGGATGCGGCAGATGAGAGTTTAGTAGTGGTGGTGGTGAGAGAGTATGATGAAGAGAAAGACAAGGCGGCGGTGGAGGAGATGGAGAGGCGTTGTGAAATTGGGGAAGGAGGAAAGCCTTCACTTGTAGCTGACCTTTTAGGTGACCCCATTTGTAGAGTCCGCCATTTCCCATCTCACATCATGCTGGTAATATATATATATATATATATATATATATAATTAAAATCAAATTAAATTCTGTAACTCATCATTCTAATTCTATACTTCTCTGTAGCCTTCTTGATCATAAAATTCATTGGACTGGACCTACTAATATATGTTGCATTTTTTTGTTAATTAATATTGAGTTGTAAGAAAGAAAGATATATATTATTGAAATGATTACATGATTATTAAGTTCCTTTTTTGTTCTTTCATATATATATATATATATATATATAATGTATGGGTTGAACAGGTAGCTGAATATGGAGCAAAAAGAGAGATTGTAGGAGTTATACGAGGCTGTGTAAAAACTGTGACAAGAGGGAATTCAGTTTATGTAAAGTTAGCTTGCATTCTTGGATTAAGGGTCTCTCCTTCTCACAGGTATTTTCTTCATTCTCTCTTTTTTCGGTTTTAGTGTAAAAGAAGCCGCTGCTCAATCAAGAATAAGAAAAGAAAGATTACAGATATTAAAATTTAAATTCTATAATTGTCATTGCCTTTAACAATAGCTGTATGATCCAATTAGACTGAGCCGTGGTTGCTTCTTCATTTTCTCTTTAATCCTTTAATCATATGCTGCTTCCTTTTCTGTCAAGAAAAATATAACTAATCAATCCCACCGTTACTGCAATTAGACTATAAATTTGTGAACATACATGTGATAAACTAGTTACATTCTCCTTTTTTTTTTTTAGAAAAAAAGGTAAGTTACGACAGATTTAAATTACAAGATATTGCATTTTCAATCATGTTATGTTTTTGTGTAATTACAAATATAATAAATATTATTTCAATAAGTTTCAATAAATATTTATAATAATAAAAAAAAACTATAAAACAACAATCACGATATTGTATTACGATTATTATTTAAATCCGAATACTAATACATGAAATTTCAAGGCCAAGATAGAGGGAAAAAAAAGAAGGAAAAAGAAATTGTGTTTCTTTTGCTTTTCTACATAAGTTGCTCCTGGAATTCTGAAACTGTTTTTCCTACTTTTTGTACCTCATTTGGCTCTTTCTCCTTTTTTTTCTTTTTCTTTTTTTCCCCAATTTTTGCATTTCATTTGTGCTTTTGAGTCTGGGGTTGTAAATTCTAACCCCAATTCTCCACTCAAATATATATATATATATATATATATGAAATAAATAAATAGATAAACAAAAATGATGATCAGATTCCACCATATTGAAAAACACAAGGTTCCTCATATCATGGAAAAGAGCAATTGCCAGCTAACCCTGCAGTTACACTTATTTTCAATTGCACTTTAACTAATTGCTTTATCTACAGAAGAAAAGAAAAATAAAAGTTTGTAGACATGATACTATATCTCATACTATTCTTTTTGCTTTTTTTAAAAAAAAAAAAAAAATTATTTGCTTCTTCCTTTGTGATGGTTCACACCAAAATTTTCACGTTAGAATTTTAGAACACTTTTATTTTTAATATTTTAAAGTTTTTGGATTAAAAAAATTATAAAATTTTAACTTAAAAATTTTGACATGATATTGACTTGACGTTTGATGATTTAAAATTGATCGATTATGTTACGCTAATATTAATATAATGGTATTATTTAATTGAGATAATTAAGTTCTTAAAATATAAAAGTATTACTTAATTGAGATAATTTAATATAATATATTATTTAATTGAGATAACGATATTATTTAATTAAAATAATCAAAATTAACTCGACGTATGATAACTTAATTTTAATTTCTTTTAAAGACGATACATTAAATGAAATATAATTACAGATAAATTTATATGTTAACCCGTATTTCTTTTTTTTCTTTAATGTATATTGGTTAATGCTTCTAATGATTGTCTTTTGGAATGTTGTCTTGTGATGGAACATTATACTCATAAAAATCTTTTGAACTCTACAGTTTGTCGCATAGCTTTGATTTATTCAGGATAAGATAGCTGCAACTACACGTGTCCAAGAGTTCAATCATAGTAAAAAAAATATATATATATATATTTTTAATATTTTAATTTAAAAACGTAAATTATTATTTATAAATAAATAAAAAATTATTTTTATATTAATATTTTTATATTTTTATTATTAAATTTAAATAAAAATATT
>JBBYHM010350696.1:0-89743 GCA_038381775.1 Adansonia rubrostipa
AAATTTACAATTTGACACTTCATGGTAGAAAATGCCAATACATATTTTTCCTTGAATATTTATGATTTTTTGGGGTGAGAATCGATCATAAAACCACACCGATATCGGTAAAAAATTCTACCACCAATTTCTCGAGTTTTTCAAAAAAATCTTAGGAAATTCCTAAAAATCAAAAAATTAACCTTGAGATCATCCACAGAGGTAATTTCCAAAGTTTATCAAGAACTTATTCAAAAACAAAAATTTTTCTTTTGTGGATTCGTCCTTTTTACTCGAGAAAATGGATTTTTCCATCATGTGTATAAACAGTTATTTACATATGACTGATTAAAATTACAAAAATATGAAACCACTCTAGTGGAAGTTAACCTCCATCAGAGTGGCCACTACATTTTCGTTCTTGGATACTTGGGACTTTCGAAGACACATAGCCTGAACGAAATTAGGTGTCTACAATGGGCATCTTTTATTAAGTATTATCAATCAAAATGACTATGCATTGTGCATTTCATTCTTTGTGTTCATAGTTCTTGTCAACCTCAAACCTTTCTTTACATTTTTTTTCCACCTGTATTGTTCTTTTTTCATATTTTCAAGTACCCAGATAAAGGTAACATGAATGTTCATACCGAAGCTTCAGAAATCGATTTCAAGCAACCAACCTGTGCCGATGAGGTCGAATTTGAAGATGATCCTAAAGAGAACCCTATTCCTCTAGACCTATTAAGACTAGATGAAAAGAAAGAAAAATAGATATTACCTCATAAAGAACCTACTAAAACCATAAACCTTGGAACAGAAGAAGAAAATAAAGAAGTCAAAATTGAAACTTCCATAAAACCATCAACTCAAGCTAAACTAATAAGTCTCCTCCAAGAATATCGGGACGTGTTCGCCTGGTCTTAGTAAGACATGCCTGGATTAGATACTAGCATTGTCCATAAACTCCCCCTTAAAACCAAGTGTAAGCCTATACAACAAAAGTTAAGAACGATAAAACCTGACATGCTTCTAAAAATCAAAAAAGAAGTGAAGAAACAATTTGAAGTAGGATTTCTCAAAGTAGCCAAATATCTTGAATGGGTAGCCAATATAGTCATAATTCCTAAGAATGACAATAAAGTGCTAATGTCTGCAGATTATAGGGATCAAAACTGAGCCAGCCTAAAAGATAATTTCCCTTTACTTCACATAAACACCTAGTAGACAATACTGCCAAAAATGCATTGCTTTCCTTCATGGATGGGTTTTCAAGATATAATCAAATCAAAATGGCAGCTGAAAACATGGAAAAAACCACATTCATAACCATGTAGGGCATTTTTTGCTACAAAAGTGATGCCCCTTAGGCTCAAAAACGTCCAAACAACTTACCAAAGGGCGATGGTAACATTGTTCCATGATCTCATGCGTAAGGAAATCGAGGTCTATATGGATAATATGATCGCCAAGTCGCCAAAAGAGAGTGAACATGTGGCCAATTTGTGAAAACTCTTTAAGAGCCTTTACAAACTAGCTCAAGCTGAATCTTGCCAAATGCACATTTAATGCCATATCCGGCAAACTATTTGGTTTCATCTTGAGCGAGAAAGGAATAGAGGTTGATCCTGACAAGGTTAAGACCATTCAAAATCTGCCAGTACCTTGAACTCAAAAGGACTTGAGAAGTTCCTTAAGAAGACTAAACTACATAGCCTGATTCATATCTCATTTGATCGACAAATGTGATCAAATCTTTCAGTTGCTTTAAAAACAAAATCCCAGAGAATGGAATAAAAAATGCCAAGAAGCTTTTGATAAGGTCAAATATTACCTTTTGAACCCTCCAATACTCATGCCATTAATGCCCCTCCAGCCACTAATCCTATATTTATCAATTCTAGACAAGTCGATGGGCTCTGTATTAGGACAACATGATGAATCAAGAAAAAAAGAATAGGCCATCTATTACTTGAGCAAGAAGTTTACAGAATATGAAAATAATTATTCATTCATAGAGAAGCTATGTTATGCTTTAGCTTGGACGGCCAGAGGTTAAGGTAATACATGCTGTACCACACTATATGGCCAATCGCTAAGCTTGATACCATCAAGTATTTATGCAAAGCTCCTGCCTTGTCTAGAAGGGTAGCAGATGGCAAGTTATGCTTTCTGAGTATGATATCGTGTATGTGAACCAAAAAGCCATCAAAAGTAGTGTAATAGCAGACTTTTTGGCAAGTCGAGCCATAGATAACTACTGGCCCTTAGACTTTGAGTTTCCTAATAAAGACTTGATGTGCATATTTGAGGTAGAGAACACTACCAAATGTGGGCTATCATGTAAAATGTACTTCGATGGAGCTTCAAATGCACTAAGGTATGGAATAAGGGCAATTCTCATCGCACCAGAGAGAAACCATTACTCTTTCATAGCCAAATTAAACTTTGATTGCACCAATAAAATAGTTGAATATGAGGCCGCATCATAGGACTCCAAGTAGCGATTAAAAAGGGCATTTGAACGCTGCTAGTGTTTAGAGATTTAACCCTCATCATTTAACAACTGAAGGGAGAATGGCAAACATGTGATGCTAAACTAATCCACTATGGGAATCTAACAATAGAGCTCAAGAAAGAGTTTAATAATATCAGCTTTCAACATCTACATCAAGAAGAGAACCAAATTGCTAACACATTGGCCACTTTATCATCCATGTTTAAAGTTAATCGAGAATCAAATATAGCTCTTATTCAAATGAGTATTTATACAACCCTGGCACATTATCAAAATGTCGAAGAAGAAAAAAATAGTTTGCCATGGTATCATGAGATCTTTTAATACATCAAGGATCAACAGTACCTAAAAAGTACCATCGAAATAACAAAAGAACCATCAGACAATTAGCTACAAACTTTATTTTGGATTATTGGATTTTGTACAAGAAAGGCTAAGATAAAGTGTTACTCTAATACGTGGATGCCTTCGAAGCCAAAAGAATACTTGAAGAAGTTCATGAAGGAATTTATAGTATGCATGCCAATGGACACCGAATGGAAAGATAAGTCATTCGATCAGGCTACTATTAGTTAACCCTCGAAAAGGATTGTATTAACTATGCTCAAAAATGTCACAAATGCCCAATCTAAGCTGACAAAACCCATGTCCCTCCAATACCTCTACATGTTATGACAACTTCATGGCCTTTTTCTATTTGGGGTATGGACATGATTAGACCGATTACCCCTAAGGCTTCTAACGAGCATCGATTTATTTTGGCCGCAATCGATTATTTCACCAAATGGGTAGAAGCAGCTTCCTATGCCAATGTCACCAGATTTGTAATGTGTAAATTTTTAAAACGAGGCATCATTTGTAGATATGGAATAGATCATCATGGATAATGCGTGCAATCTGAAGAACAAGATGATGCAAGCAGTCTGCTCTTAGTTTAAAATTCAGCATCAAAACTTCATCCTATACCATCGGAAAATGAGTAGAGTAGTTAAAGCAGCCAATAAGAATATCAAGAAGATAGTTGAAAAGATAGCTGAGACATATAAAGATTAGCATGAAAAGTTTCCTTTTGCCTTAGATGCCTATCGCACAGCAGTACGATCTTCCACAGGTGCTACCCCATTCTCTTTGGTATAGGCATGGAGGTTGTCTTGCCAATCAAGATTGAAATCCCTTCACTTAAAGTCTTGATGGAATCCTAACTTGAAAAAGTTGAATGGTTTAAAAGCTGATATGAGCAACTTAATCTCGTTGAAGAGAAAAGAATTAAAGCCATTTGTCATGGGCAATTATATCAAAAACGGATAATGAAGGCCCATAACAAAAAGGTCTATTCTGGCCAATTTTGATAAGGTAACTTGGTACTCAAAAAAATTCTCCCGATCCATAAAGATGCTCGTGAAAAATAAACCCCAAATTAAAAAAGATCATACATGGTGAAACGTGTATTCTTTAAAGGAGCCCTAATCTTAACCGAGATGGATGGCAACAACCTACCCAACCTTATGAATTCTGATTCTATTAAGAAATACTATGCCTGAAAGGGATTTAGGATGAAAACCCAAAAAGGCATCATATTAGCCCTTCGCCTACCACTTTCCAAGAAAAAGAGGAAAAAAAACAACAAAAACAAAACAAACAAAAAGTGAAAAAAAAAACTAGCTTAAGTTGAAAACAATGTGGCTTAAGCAACCTGACCTTTTTACCCCATATTCATAACTCTGATAAATACACCAAGTCGTAACCTAACCCATTTGTTCTATGCTGACTAAACCTCACCAAACCTCATCCACACCTACACTTGAAAAATGGAAACTACCTAGCTTAGAGGCCCTCATCCCACCATAGGGCAATCTAAGGAATCTTCTTATGAGTCAGCCAGCACCAAAAGGATTAATTGCTCGAAAAGAATCTCTGAAAGCACTCAGTGAAGAATTCATGTCATCAGCATCAGAGCTAATCCACCAGGAAGACTTCTCTTATCTCTTCTGTAAGTTTTCTTATCTCTTCTGTATTTCAAAATCTTTCACAATCTTATAAGTTTGTCATAACTTGTACCTTTTTATTTGAATGAAAACATAATTACTTGATTTCCCACAAAATATTTTTGTAACCTTGTATTCCATATCGCATCATGTTTATCATTTAATTGGTAATGCTTGATAAACAAACAAAACTAATACCAGGATTTCATAGCATTACCTGGAATGATAGAACTTTTGCAAGAGCTTTGTTTTATGTCTAAAGACAAAGAATTAACTCTTGGGGCCACAATTGGTCTTGCCTTGGGACCCCATATCTTACAAATGTGCTCAAAACCTCTTTTCAGTAAATAATCATGGACCTCTCAACCTTAACATTCAAAGCCTCTGGAAATCTAGAGCGAGATTGACAAACCTAAGCAAAAGACCACTTTATCAAAGCTGAAAAAGGCCAAAACTAACCACTTGATTAGGCTTTTAAAGTCATTATCCTTGCATCATTTAGACATGCACTTGCATCCCCATGCATTATGCAGTATTTGACATCCTACAAGTACCAGCTCTTGTGTACAAGAGTCAAATTTGTAAAAAACTTAAGGTACAATTTTTTTATTTCGAGAAACCTCAAAAGGCCTTAAATAAGTACCTTTGGACTTACGTGTTCATTAAAAATCCCCCAAGAAGGGTATCTAAACTTATTTCCTTCTAGTCCTCAAAGAGCAGGATGCCTTTCCTAATTTACCACAAAGCCCACACAAGCTGGTGGCACCTATCTACCTCAGTCCTTAAAAAGTAGGACGTTTATCCAAGCCCACATAAGCTGGTGGTACCTACCTACCTACCTCAATCCTCAAAGAGCAAGACGTTAATCGAAGCCCACACAAGCTAGTGGCACCTACTACCTTAGTCCTCAAAGAGCAGGACACTTATCAAAGCCCACACAAGCTAGTGGCACCTACTTACCTAAGTCCTCAAAGAGCAGGATACTTATCTAAGCTCACACAAGCTGCTAGCACCAATCTACCTTAGTCCAAAAAGAACTGGATACCTTTCTTTATTTACCTTAAAGCCCACACAAGCTGCTGGCACCTGTCTACCTTAGTCCATAAAGTTCTGGACGTATTTCTTTACCTACCTTGAAGCCCACACAAGTTGATGGCACCTGCTTAAGGTTAAACCTAAAAAAAAAAAAGCTAGTAAAGAGGTCAAACTTCGCCAAACTCATCGAAATCTGATTTTCTACAAGTATATTTAACCAATCTTGACATGATACTAAAGTAACTCTTTACTTTTTTGTAGGCACATAAAATCGTCATCCTACTCAAACAAAATGGTGTTTATTTTTCATTACCCCGCTCCTAATTCTTAACAATGGCCAAAGAGGGGTAGCTGTAAATACCTCATTTTGTCCGACCCACTTTTGGCACCTCAAGACTCAATTGAAGGATGATAAAATCAAAAATAAAAATAAAAATTAGGGACAACTGTTGGCTGCCATGTCACCAAGTGAAAAATGTTTTTGGGTAGGTATGAAATACCTATGGGTCATATTAAAAAAAATATAAAATGAAGCATCAAAAGTCATTTTCCATGATGTTATTGAAGTCATTTAGATGAGTACACGGATCAATTTCTCATTGTTTATGACCAATTTAAGGTAGGTCGGGGAACCACAGGTACTTACAAGTTATATTGGTGCACCAGTGTTACTATGAGGCCTTATGGGGCCAAAAAACTTGAATTTTCACACGTAGTATTGATGCAAGAGTGTTTGGTATTGACACCTAAGATGTGGTATCGATACCTAGCACGTTTGTATCGATACAGACCTTAGCAGTAGCTAAAGGTGTGACTTTTGGCAAAATGTATCGATACACAAGCTTGTGTATCGATACAAGTTCATGGAGTATTGATACAAGCTTCTAAGTCTCGAGATTAGAAACTAATTTTTACTCTTGGTATCAATAAATGCTTCATTGTATCGATACTCATGGGTAAAAATTGCCTTGTGTATCGATACACAATGTTTTGTATCGATACACAAAGACATATTTGCCTAGTTCGAGCCATGTTTCAACCCCTACTCCACTTATTCAAAATCTGATTCAAATATATCTCTTACACCAAAAATCATCAAAATTCATACCAGGCTTCATTTTTGGGCCTGTGATTGGATTTAAACAAAATTTTGAGGTCCAAATAGCCAATGACAAAGGACATTTTATGACATTAGGTAATTTGTCAAAGGGTAAGGCTGAACTTACCCAATGCTCAGCTATATAAAGTAGTCTAGATCTATTTTTGCTTAGCAAACCAATGAGTTTGCAAGGTAGCTGAGCATTATACTTGACCTCTACATGAGGTACATACACTAAAACTTCAAAATGCCTTTAATTTTTCATCTTTTGTCTTCATGGCCACAAGGCTATATAAGATATCCTTGGACTCAGTTGAGGAAGGAGAACAAAAAAAAAAGATTCCCAGTAGAAAAACTTCCACTTCTAATCATTCCTTTATCCTTTCAATACTCACACTCCTACTAGAAACTAAGAAACTATTCTTCATTTTCGAGTCCCTTCAAAACCATCACCAAAAGTCTTTCCAAAAATCTTTATTTCACACATAGTCCCTCTCAAAACTCCCCTTTATCCATTCCTAACTTAAAAGCCCCTCTTTTTCATCACTATTTTGCTGTTCAACCCAAAAAAAGGTGAAGTTTAAAACTGCTGCTCAGAGAAAAGGCTGAAACTTAAAACTTTTGGTATATTTTCTCCACTTGACTCTCCATATTCTTTGATATTTTAGCATTTTCATCCTCTTAGTGACCTCTCCATGTTACCATGACCTTTTTAAGGTTCTCATGCATTATTGCTACCTTGTTTGTGGTAGTCCTAAAGTGTTGATGTTCTCTTGATGCCTTGATATTGCATGGTAGGCCAAATATCTTGTCATGCTTAACACATGCTTAAATGTTCACCTTAACATGTCTTATGTATATTCATGCATTTTCTTATGTTTTAAGGAGTCTTATGACATAAAAATGTTGTCTTGACAACTTTAGCCTACATTCTTTTGGTTAAATATGTTCATACACCTTATTTGTCATCTTCTCACATTTTTATCACCTATTTCCATGTTAATATGTCACTTATGTGTGTTTGCATGTTTAGTCCTTATTCATCTTAATGCATGTTATGTTTTGTTTATGTCATTCCTATTAAGATGCATGCTTGTTTGTTAAAAATATAATTTTTTCCCAAAGTTAAGTTCATGCTACCTTCAATAGATGAAGAATAGCATGGACTCAATGCTTTCATAAAATTAGTCTTCCAATCTTGTGGACAAAGCAAGCACTTCAGCTCTGGGTTCATGATAATACAAGTTTAAAGATGTTTTTTTCAAGCAAATATAACCTTCTTTCAGTCAGAAAAATACTAAGCCTTGATCTCGAGTCTAACACTTTCATGGCATGGTCAACGGGTTGTTTCATCATCCCAAACTATTCTAGGATTATGGAATGAACTCGTGACACCCATGTCATTTTTTCCCCTATGTTACGGATGTTCGAATGTCCATAAATCGAATTGGACCCTTATGAAACCTGAAACATTGAATAATCCCTTGTTTTTGCTCTGGCAACACTGTAGTCCAAATTTGAAAAATCATTTTCAAACATAAAATATTTCCTTTGATTTTTTTAATATTTTTCCCTTAAAGGGCATCGAATTAGCTTTCTAATGGTGTCTTGTTTGCTCTCAGATCATCCCAGATGAAGGAGTTATGATTTTTCAAACCTTTATTATCTAAAATCCTTGAAACCAGTGTGTAACATTCTCTTTGGGCCATTTTGGACCATCAGATGATTTTTACAAAATTTTTAAATACTTTTCCTAGAAATTTCACAAAATTCCCTTTCTAGAAAGGTGTTCATGATGTTACGATTTCATATAAGCTTGGAATGATTTTCTAAAATATGTCATGCCTTTTTCCTTATACATGCTGCCAGTGTCGAGACAAACTTAACTTCAAAAATTAATTTTGCTTGGAAAGCGATTTTCTAATATTTTAGGAATATTTTTATATTAAACCTTATTGAGTTACCTTTCCAATAGTACCTCATTATCCTCTGAAGCCTTCGGATGCACCCTAAAAAATTCGAGAATAGAAATGTTGCAATGCTGTTTCCTTTTATCGAGATGTTCGAATGTCTCAAAATGCATCCGGTTGGTTCCCCCACAACACCATCCCCTTTTGACTCGGATCAAGGTTAAAATACAAAAATATATAAAAAAAGGATTTCATATTAACATTTTTGCTGGTGGAGATACTCCAACTTAATTGCTCTGAGGGGACACTCCAACCCTGTTTTTAATTAAAAATCTAAATTTTTTCTTTATGCCTGAATATTTTCCTAACTCTATCTTTGGGAATACTCTAACCCCACTACTCCAAAGGGATATCCAACCCCGTCTTTAATTAAAGATTCAAATTTTCTCTTTATTCCTAAATATTTTTCTAACCCTATCTTTGGGGATACTCTAACCCTACCTCTCCAAGGGGATCCTCCAACCCTACTTTAGCTTGACAAAATCCAAAATTTTCTATCTTTCAGGTGCCTTGACTGCATTGATTAAAATCATCTTTAACCCTCAAATTACCACCGAATCTAGACCTGTCTCTAAAATTGTCACCCTGATTATTCTTCAATAATTGAAGGCAATTATTAGATATATTTCGATTGTCCTTTCTTTTCATGTTCTTTTGTTTGCGATTGCTTGTTTATGATATTATATTTCTCTTTTTTTGTCTTACTAACACGTTTCCTTTTGTAATGATTATCGTGAATTCATGTTTAAAATTTATTTTTTTTCCATAAAATTTATAAGGCAATGCTTTGTGTTGGTACCTCTCCAGTGCCTAAGACAAAACATCCAATTTTTTTAAATCCAATCCAGATATTGTTTTCACAAAAATCCCATGTTCCTCACATCTCTAAGGTGCACAGGTGACCTAATTTTCTTTAAAACTCGATTTGTATTTTTCACCAAAACTCTATGCATTTAAAAGGATTATATCTAAATAAAGACTAAATGGAACATATTTAACTGAGACCAAAGTGAAACATAGTTGTAGGTACCAATTTCGGGCATTATAGGGATGCCAATCCTTGCCCGCACGTAACCAACTCCTGAACTCAACCAGTGAATCTTTGAGCTTTGTAGACCTTAAAATCTGATGTTTTGAGTTTCGTAACTAGGAATATTGTTTTCAATAGGCATCTGATTCTGCCTAGCCTAAAATGCTCGGTGGCAACTCCAAGTTTACAGCCACTTCATGGTGGCCACCGAGACTAGTTGGATGAGCGATTCGCCCGACGGTCTCTTCCTTCTCCTTCTCATTATTATGCCTAATCCAAATCTTGATCATGGGATAACTCAAAGGCTTGACCATAACCAACCATTATTTATTTTTAAGTCAAGCATGCTATCCCTTCGAATCGTTCAAAGTTTTAAAGGGGGTGCATGGCGAGAATAGAATTCTAAGGATACCCCACCTATGTTTTAACAATCCAAAACACCTTTCTACACCATTGCAAGCGGCTGCATGTTTCATATTAAAAAAAATTTCTAGATAGGTTGGTTAGAGACCTTGACACCATTCGTTCAAATGATAGCTTTTACTCCTAAAAGGTGTGAGAAATCCCTCACAATTTGTATATCCTAAATCAACTAGATAATAACAACTTACATTCAGAAACACTACAAATTTATCTACTATTACCAAGATTAAGAACATCTATAACGCTTTGAATATGTATGTTGAAAACCTTACTATGAGGAACTTTAAGTCATGTCTCCTAATAATTGCATCTTGAAGAGCTCTCCCATTAATAATAGACCCTTCCTAACAAAGAAGGACATAAACAAATTGCATATAAGGTGTACAAACGCCTAACATATTTGTTGTTATATCAACTTTGCGAGTGTGATATCTAGGTTTATCTGTCATTGGTATACTAGTACAGATATGTGTTCCATTTAGAACACTTAGGCAATTCTACAATTGAAGAATAAGAAGCTTTTATAAAGAATTCCTAGTCCAATCTAAATAATATAAGGAAATTCTAAACAATTATATATAGTCTACCACATTAGATCTGTTCAAATTCCTAGAATTGGCTCTAGGTTTTTAAACAGCTAACCTTGCAAATGCATCATTACCTCTAATACATTGTGAAATTATATATTTTCTCACACAGTTTAAAAAAATGCATGTCTATTCATCCCACTTTGCTCAATACATGTCACATCATTAACGTGTAGAAGTCGCTTCACATAATCTCTCTTAGCTTTAAAGTTTGAAACATAAAACTTAACCTTTGGCCTATAACTTTGTATTGAAGACACAGATGCTAACGTACTAATGAATCAACTAATGAGCAATACATATCTCTAACCATACTATCAAAGTAGCTATGATCATTTTTCATCTTTGAGATTTTGTAATCAAAGACAATCAAGTCATGACTGCAAAAGAATATTGTCTAATATATCTTAAAATCCTCATACTGGAATGATACCAAAAAATGAGTAGTCACATTTTCATCTTCCCATCTATATCTTGTAGTAGATTTATCTATCTAGATATATAACACGCAAGTCACTTTAAAACAATTATTTCATGCATAAATCAAAAACATCCTCAATACATTTTCCTACATAAGGCAACAACCAGTCCATGCAATTTATAGTATCAAATTTTGTTTAGAGTAGGAGAAATTAGGATATCCTGTACCGGTTTAAGAAATATAAAAAACGTAAATCAACTGTTTCATGCATAAATCCACAATTGTTTCTCTGCATTTTAATCCTATTGTTGGTTTGGGAAATTCGACAAAAGTTTAAACCATTTTATCTGTTCCTAAAATTCCATATAATTCCTAAAAATCTTTTTTACTATCTCTACTATTTTTTTAACTATTCTTAAAAATCCCTAAAAAAATATTTGCTTCAAAATTATTTCTTACTTATATTATGGGTAAACTCAAATTTCATAAACAAATTATAAATTTGTGTCAAAAATGTTACTTTCTACGTAAATATTTAAACCAAACACTTAGACAAACCTAAAGCTTAACAAATAAAAAAACTCAACAAGAATGAAAATATTAGTAAGAAAGTCAAACCTTCTATTTATAGAAGAACAATAGCACAGGAATTTTAGCACCATCCCAAATGACTGCTCAGTAGCGATTTAAACCCTTTTACATCTTGTTAAATATGATTCTGAAAGAAAATTATTAAAAGAATGATGAAGAAATACATCATCTGGAAATGAGAGTAAAAAGAACAAATCAAATTGCAAAAATAATAAAAATTATTAATGAGATTATAAAAGTTATGAGATTTGTGGGTGGTTAGTAGATTAAAGAAGAACAGAACACAGTAGTGGATAAAAGGATAAAATCGACAAGTTTTTTTCCTCTATTCCAAGGATGGCCTATATAACCATTTAGTGGGGGGAACGGCCACTAAATGGCTATTCAGCTTTCTCCGTCATTTGAGCTAAATCAGTTTTGGTTGATTGAGCCTTTAACAATGAACCAAACAGTTGTTGTGGGCCCACTGAATATGGTTTGCATCTTATTTTTATTACACTCAACCAAACATAGTGTGAGTTTTGCTATCTTTTGATACTTAGGAAAAGACTTAAAGCTTTCTTTCTATGGCGAAGGAGTGGGAAAACAAGTACTTCTCTGATGTAAAGCCATGGGCCATAGATGATGCAACTTAAGACAGATTTATTTGGTTACAAACCAAGGTGATGCCTTAAAGTACTGGAGTATCAAAATTTTTCAAGTTTTAGCAAAAAAGTGGGGAAAGGTTTAAAGTCGTCGACTTAATGACGCTATCAAATGAAAGATTTTACATGGCAAGGATACTACTTTTTATTATGGAACCTCTTTCAATAATAGTTAAAATCACCTGCGTTATTAATGGTAAAGAGATTCTTTTGCGGGTGTATTAGGAACTATCATTGTCCATTTTGATCCTGGCTGTTTTCAAACAATTTTGGGAGGTCCATAGTCCACAGGGGGAGATGGATACACCGTGGTCCATCCAAAACAGTGTCACGTGTTGAGCTACAAGGCAAACAAAAAGAGATTATAGAAGATGAACCAATGGATACGGGTAATGGACTAGGTGTAGATTTTGTCAATTCAGTTAATGGACTAGTTGTGGAGTAGGAGGAACATTCAAGCCATGCAAAAAGGGTAGGAGGACAAACTAATGTGGAAAATTACTTGAGTTTCACATTGTAGTTGAAAAAATCAACTTAGTAGTATCTAAAACACCTAAGGGCTCATTTAGTTTTCGGTGTACCTTTGATACAGTGCGATGAGGCCTTGTTTTTGATGCAAACACAGCATAGCTATCATTTGGATAACATGAGCTCGGTGAAAGTTGATGACATGGCCATTAGTGGAGGGAAAAATTCCACCGGTGGCAAAGGCTTCGGTGGAAAATTTTCCTTCCACTTGTGGTTGCATTTCCCAATTTGACCATTGTTTTTTTTTTCCTATTTTATCATTAGTTTATTTTTATTTCTTGTTTAGGTTTATATTTAAAATAAATTTATAATTATTTAACAAATTAATTATATAATCATTATTTTAAATAAATTATTTTTAGGTTCATTTAATATTATTTTTTATTTTTAAATGTGTAAATATAGTTTTATTTATTTTAATCTTAATAAGTTTTAAATATTTATTAATTTATCAAATATAATATAATATCTTTAATGGTAGTTTTCCTTCTCACTATAATTCCCCATTGCCACTGCTGCATTTGCATCCAAACAAATATAACATTACTAATTTTAATCTCACTGCTATAATACCCAATCTTATTGCTATAATAACTAATTTCACAACCATCATTATTTTCAATCTCATTGGAAAAAATCTCACCGCCCATTCTAATGGAGCTTAAATGGTCAAGTAGGCCTAAGAAAACTACGTTGCTTGCATCATTATGAAGGCGGGCTATAAATAGTTTCGAAAACACGCTCCAAATCAAAGTAGTTAGTATGACACCGATGGATGTACCATTTTTTTTCTGATACTAATACTACTGATATTGGTGTGTTTCAGACTACTATCTTGGGTTTATTAGATTTTGAAGATTTTAGTTTATATATATATATATGAAAAATATTTTTAAATATATAATAAATAAGATTAAATAAATTTCATATATATTAAATACTCATCAATTATGTATAATTGAGTTGTAAATAAATAGAGCGTTTGATGAACAGTTTGATTTTTGTTTGTTTATGTTTGTTTATTAAGCTAAATAAACAAACATGAACAAGACTTTGAGGCTCATTTATTATACGAACCTCACATGAATGGAGCTTGTTTGGTTCATTTTTTTTACGAACAAACTCATTTATGAATTTTTTAAAACTTTTTTAATAAATCGTTTAATGCTTGTTTAAAACTCATTTATTATTTGATTATGATATAATTATAAATCTTACTATTTGTGTTTTATTTATCTATAATATAGTTAATAATAGTTATGTTTTATAGTTTTATATTTAAAACTATTAAACATATTGGTTTGTTTATTTACTGTTTATGAACATGTTCGACTATATATTCATGAAAATGTTCATTTAGTGTTCACAAACAAGTTTATTGAATTTAAACAAACGAACATAAATAAACCTAATTTAAAATGAATGAACACAAATAGAAATTTAAAATTATTAACAAACGCAAATCGAACATAACAGACTCAAAAATAAACAAAGAACACGAGCAAAAATCTGTTTGTTCAAACTCGATTTATTTACAATGCTATGTATAATGTTCTTGAAAAACTTCATCAAATATAAGAAGATCAATAGTTGTCTAAGCAGTAAGGTAGAAACTTTTTAATGACTATCAATTTACGAGTAATTATATCTATTATTTATCAAATTTATGAGTAATTTTGTTTAATATTCATCAAATTTATGAGTAATTATGTCTAATTTATCAAACTTACTATCAATGACACTTTAATTTTTCATAGAAACTTATGTTATATACCAGTAGATACAACCAAAATAAGCTGGTAACCGATATAGTCGATATCAAAACCAAAACAGTATTGAAAGTTACCAGTACCAATTTAGTTGAAAATTAATATGTATTGACCGATATAACCACTATCGATATGATACCAACAACCATGCTCGAGATACCAGCTCAGAGGTTGTGATAAGTGAGAACCGGTTTTGAAGGGCAGTATGGGGCTCAACGAAGAGGTTAAGGAAAATGGTGCTGAAATATCACCTCTTCGGAGGGAGAGCCAAGCTACATGGGCTCGAGGGTGCTTAATGGTCTTCACTATGATGGACCAACAATTGATGTCGAGAATGGCATTTTGGATATTGAGATTAGGGATCCGGAAGCAAAGGAGGTAAAAGTAGTACAACTTCGTCCAAATCACCGATGTATTTCTTTACTTTATGAAGATAGTATCTTTCAACGGGAGTGGTTTGGGGGCAAAGTTAAATTAAGAATGGTTCGCAGGGTATGAGCAAAACACAAGCCATGGATGGGTATTGATGTTACGGGAGACGAAACAGGCTTTCATGCACAGTAGGTGGGTGTGTTATTACAGAAATGGATATATGGGATTTCTGACAGCAAAGAGAGCTTCGAACGGGTTGGCTACCATATTAAAGACACAACTCTTTATACTTAATTAAGAGACACAATCCTTTAATATTAAAGACATAACCTTTTACTTATCACATACAAGTTATGGGACATTATTTTGAAAATGCTTAAACAGTTATCATGTGTCTCTGGGTACGTGCATTTTCACCTGTCACAGTTGTTGAGCAGTGAGCATGTGCTTACCTGATCTTGGGAAGCAAAGGGGATTACAGATCCCTTTTCAAGTTCTTTTCATCATAATTTTGCAGGTTGCACCAAATTGCACCTTTTTTTTCCTTTTTTGGCGCAGATAATAATTATTTCCGTTTCGTTTATAGGAGCATGTTATAATTATCTTAGATTATTGTAGGCTTTTATTTGGATATTCCTGATGGATGTCAGTTCCTTTGGCTAGGCTTTTGGAGTTTATGGCCAATATTTTCAGTTGCTAGACCTTTGGTGGCCATCTGTCTCGTACTGATAATATTCACTAAAATGTTGATTTTTGCATGCTTAGATCATTCAAGTGTAAAATTTTCATGATTTCTTCTTTCCTTAGATCAGTCATTGACATTGTAGAATTGAAAATCCACTTTGAAATTAATCTATTGATGGAATTTGAAGGGCCTTAAATTGAATATAAAATAAAGATAAATGAAAATTAATTAAAAAAGAAAATAATAATTTGAACAAATATTAACCCTAGATTTAGTTGATAAATTAGAGGAAATAATCATTTCCCAGCACACAATTGCATGTGTAGTCATGTTCTACGTTCCATGGCCCTTATGGGTAGCAAACCCTTTGCTTTTTACAAGATCTGTAATTTCTATAATATATAACTATTATATTGGTTTTAATTGGTGTCACATATTAATCAAACACTAACTTATACTTCTTTAAAATAATAATTACCTATCTTATTTTTCTTTTATTAAACAAAAAACCATCCCCTTACTTGAAAAAAAATAACCTCCCACTAAAGAGCTTTCTATTTTTTTTATGTGATAAAACTAGCTATCTTTCTAAATTTTAATTTAATGTATTACTTTTAAAAAAACAAAATAAAATAAAACATTTTTCACTCACTTTCATAGGTGTATCAAAATTTAGTAATATAATAAAACTCTTGATTAAGTTTGATATTATTAAATCCGTCAATTAACTCAATTGAAAAATAACAAAGAATCCAAAATAAAGTAGCAATATAATTTGACAATTATTTATATGTTCTAAATTTATAAAATAAAAAACATGGTTTCTTAAAAAAAATGACGTAACTCCTAAAAAAATACTATTACATTTGTACTTGTTATACCTCCACGTACGGCGATCGCCATACCATCCCTGATCCACTGTTCATCCGAACGGGCGATCGCCAGACAATAACATAAACCCAATCGCCCAACCAAACCTGACAGCGATGTGACCTCCCGACAGCAACTTAAATGTAGAGTTGACATCTACTGAATGGTTGCCGACTGACTGAACCGACCACTAGGCACCATAGCCTGACACCTAGCTCGGTATTGGTCACATCACTACCAAATCACCTGACACAATGTCTCCAAACAACTCCTATAAAAGGGGCAAGCATACTCATAGGTAAGGATTCGGCTAAAAAAAACACATATACACTATTACATCAAAACTCCTCTAACTTAACCATCGGAGAAGGCCCCCAGAGTAGGAACTCCAGCGTCCTCCTGACTTTCTCTGTATTACAGGGTTCTGCCCGACTTCCAGCATCAGTTAAGAAGACATCAACAATTAGCGCCGTCTGTGGGAACGCGATCGAAAAAGAAAACCATGGCCTACCGGAATGCTGACATCCAACAAAATACCTCATCACCCCCCGAAGCAACAAACCGTACCAAAGTTCTGGCAACCCCAGCAGTACCCAGCTCATCAAATACCCAAACATCCCACCTACCCATCTCACTCCCCTCGTGGCTGTCTCACTCGCCACTAGTGTACTATCAAAATCTATTAGGGTTGATCCTGCCGCTGGCCACCTCCATCCCCCATCCTGACTAAGTCGCTGGCCCCAGCACCATGATACCAGCCACCATCATCGCTACAAATACTCTAAACGCACCCTTAGACAACCCAATACCTCCCTTCGCCCAATTCAGTACGCCTACAACACCTAGCCAGCCAAACTACCATGCGCATTACCAAGCGCAATTTCAAGCCATTGCCAGTCAACTGGCCGTCATCCATCAATCTCAGATTTAGTTGGCACAGCTTATCAACTCCTAAACCAATCACCAAAACAGGCAACCCATTGATCGCCCAAACCAACACACTGCAAACAACCTGAACTCATACATTCAAGAGCGGCATGTTACAGCCGACCAAGCCATCCGCCCGATGGTAGAAGAAAGCTCCTGCTCTACGCCAATTTCGTGGTAAATGACGCAAAGAACTTCCCATCATACCAGTGGGCATCACGCGTCAGGTTCCACTTTAAATCTTGCCCAACAGGTAGCAACCTTGAAACAGAAGATCAAGGACCTTCGTGAGCCGCAGAGAGACAACTGGGAATGGTTAATCGAGGAACACAACCCCCTCTCACCTGACATCCGCCAGGTACAGGTCCCTCAGAAAGTCAAGCTCTCTCCCGACACTTATGATGGTAAAACTGATCCAGCCGACCATCTAAATCATTTTTGCGCTTTCCATAACCTGCGCAACATGTCGGATGCCATCCAGTGCCGCCTCTTCCCGACGACGCTTCGAGGGATAGCATGAACTTGGTAGTACTCCCTGAACCCAGGATCTATCACCAATTTTGACCAACTGGAAAGACATTTCCTTGCCCATTTTAGTAGCTGCAGAACAGCCGCCAGAACATCTGCCAGCTTAATGGCGATCAAGCAAAACCATGACAGACGATTTGCGATTGTCTCAAGCGTTTCAACACAGCCGCCCTAGAGGTCCGGGACCTGAATGACGAATAGGCCATCCAAGCCTTCACAACTGGCGTTCAGCATAAATACCTAAAATATGCCTTGATGGATGCCCAACCCATGAAGCTGTACCAGCTTTATGAGAAGGCGCAAAAATATGCGGAAGCTAAGGAAATAGAAATTGCGAGTCGACGAACGAAAACCTAGGACTGCAAGCAAAAAGGAGGTCGAGGACCAAAGCCTAATCGGTTAGCCGACAACCTGGGCACCTGACCCCAGAAAGAAATGCCAGCCGCCACATCACAATAAAGCCCCACCAAGAAACAAACATGGCCCACTCCGCATGCGAAATACGAGTCCTACACACCTCTGACGGCTTCCAGATCTCAAATTCTCAACGCCATAATGAAAGAAGGAGTTTTGGAGTGCCCACCTCCAATGAAAAGCGATTGCAGCAGGCGTGACCTTGAAAAGCGATGTAATTTTCACAACGACATCGAGCATGCCACCGAAGACTGCTTCAGCTTGAAAAATGCCATCGAGTCACTGGTGAGAAAGGGTGCGATCTAGTAGTTTGTAAAGAAAGAACCACACGCCAAGGATTGCACACGATCCCCAAATGAGCATCGGGAGACTACACCTAAACGACCTATCGTTGGCATTATAAGCATGATTGTCAGTCCGATGGAGACTTGGGCGGTTAGCAAGTCAAAACACAAGTCCCACTTCCACTTTGTAATGGCAGTCGATGTGGCACCCAAGCACGTTAAGCAAACCGATTGGGTGCTCCATTTTGAAGATACGAACTCACAGCTCCTATCTGATCGCAAAAATGATCCCATCGTTGTCTCCGCCACCATAGGCAACTACTAGGTCCACAGAATCCTCATCGACAATGAGAGTGTTGTGGAAGTTCTGTAGTGGGATGCCTTCTTTCGCATGGGCTTTACTGCGGGCGACCTGACCCCATCACCTCTAATCTATGGATTCGCCAATCAACCAATACCCGTCAAGGGGACGATCACACTCCCAATAACCATGGGCAACGGGGAACACACTATGAACGCCTTGGTCGATTTCCTTGTTGTCAACCAACCTTTTGCCTACAACACAATCATCGACAAACCATTGATGAAAAAGATAAAAATGGTCACCACGGTCTACTACCTGACGGTAAAATTCCCTACGCCTACGGGGATTGGATATATGCGTTCTGACCAATGAACTGCACGCCAATGCCACATGTTGTCAATTGAATTAGCCACACGCAACCCAGCCACAATCGACGACAATACCTCTGGACCGTCGGTTAACACTATCACGCCTGCACAACCAAAGGCGATCAACCTGGAGCAACTAGATGCCAGAGATGGTTTCCATGACCAGCAGCCTCAGCCAGCCAAAGACACTGAAAAGCTGGCCCTTTATGATTCGGATCCAGAGTTGGCTACCAGTGTCGGCTCTTCTCTTGATACTCAAGAAACGAACCTCCTCATAAAATTTCTCTAAAAGAACGTCGACGTATTCGCTTGGTCTGCAGCTGACATGCTTGGCATTGGCCCAGCCATCATCATGCACTCACTCCATGAGGAACCACGAGCCCTACTGATCAAACAAAAAAAGCTCAAATTTGCTCCAGAATAACTCCAAGCGATATGCGAAGAGGTTGACAAGTTACTACTAGCCAATTACATCAAAGAAGTAAAATACCCCGACTGGCTTGCTAATGTAGTCATGGTCAAAATGGCCTCAGGGAAGTGGCAAATGTGTGTCGACTTCATCGATCTAAATAAAGCCTGCCCAAAAGACAGTTACCCTCTCCCCAATATTGATCAACTGGTTGACGCATCAGCGGGCCATAAACTCTTAAGTTTGATGGACGCCTTCTCAGGGTACAACCAAATCAAGATGGATCCTTGCAACTGAGAAAAAATAGTGTTCATCACAGAAGATGGTACCTTTTGCTATCAAGTCATGCCATTCGGCTTGAAAAATGCAGGTGCCATATACCAACGCTTAGTCAACAAGCTTTTCAAAGGACAAATCAGGCGTTCAATGAAAATTTATGTGGATGACATGCTCGTCAAAAGCCCCTCTCTTCATCAACACCTCAATGACCTTTCGGAGACATTCAACATACTTCGTAAGTATAAAATAAAACTTAACCCTTTAAAATATGTGTTTGGTGTGTCCACAGGAAAATTTTTGAGATTTATGATCTCTTCCAGAGGCATTAAAGCCAATCTTGAGAAAATCAGTGCAATCATACAAATGGGCTCACCAAAATCAACAAAAGAATTGCAACGTCTGATGGGGCGAGTAGCGGCACTCAACCGTTTCATCTCTAAATCTGCAGAAAAATGTTTACCCTTCTTCAGACTCCTTAGGAGGGTGACCAGATATCAATGGACTGAATAATGGCAACGGTCGTTCGACCAACTCAAACAATACCTAAGCACTCCCCCATTACTCGCCGTTTGAAGCATGGAGAACTAATTTTTGTCTACCTTGCTGTATCAAATGAAACTGTCGCTGCTGTCTTAGTCCACGAAGAACAGGGGCATCAGTATCCTGTCTCCTACGTTAGCCAGGCACTGCAAACTGGCGAACTTCATTACAATAAGCTAGAAAAACTGGCTTTTGCACTCGTCATTGCAGCAAAGAAGCTGAGACAATACTTTCAGGCACACCCAATCATTGTCCTCACTAACTAGCCTCTTAAAGACATCCTCCTCAAAGTTGACTCCGCAAGACGACTCATTCATTGAAGCATCGAACTTAGTGAATTCGGACTCACCTACAGTCCCCGAAAAACCATCAAAGCGTAGGCATTCGTTGACTTCATCACCGAATGTTCCTTTTGAAATCTCAAGCCCAACCACCAGAACCTGCCCAACCAGGCAATCATATTAGCACTCCTGGTCACCTACCCCCAAGCATCAAAACCAGCCAATGGCAAATTTTTGTTGATGGTTCTTCCGGCAAAATAAAAGTAGAGCTAGAGTATTACTACTCGATCTCCAAGGACATGAGTGGCAATATGGCCTCTCTTTTCAGTTCACCACCTCTAACAATGCAGCCGAATATGAGGCTTCAATCGTCGGCATGGAGTTAGCCAAAACCCTGGGCCCCAATCATTTAATCGCCCACACGAACTCTCAACTCGTAGCTAGCCAGGTGACCGGTCTATACGACATCAAAGATGAACTACTCACCAAATACCACAAGGTTGTCGCCATCTTCTCCCAACAATTTGCCCATGTCACCATCAAGCAGATACCCAGAGGGGACAACTCAAGGGCTGGCGTTCTGTCAAAACTGGCTAGCACCATCGATATCTGTACTAGGGGAAAATTCTCTTCGAAAGCCTTCCAGTTCCCAGCTATGACAGATACGTACATCACATTACGGATGACGTCGAAGAAAACTAGATGACGCTAATTATTTATTTTCTCAAGGATAACCAAGCTCCAACCAACCCGGTGCAGAAAAGGAGATTGAAAAAAAGAACATCCAGGTACACAATTCTCAACAACTTTCTGTACAAAAAGTCCTTCACTCTTCCATTACTCCAATGCCTCAACCCTTTCGAGGTAACTTACGTCTTGAAAGAGATACACGAAGGCATCTGTGGAAACCACCATGGCGGACGACCAGTTCTGGCCCTTAAGGCCTTGCAACAAGGCTTCTTCTAGCCCACAAGGAGAAAAGATGCTACTGCACTCGTCAAAAAATATGACAAATGCCAACGCTTCGCCCCTATTCCCAGACAACCAGCTGAGGTGTTTAAACAAATCTTCAGTCCTTGGCTGTTCCGTGTCTAGGGCGTAGACATATTGGGTCCATTCCCTATGGCGACCGCTCAGAGGAAATTTTTGTTGGTCACCTGCGATTACTTCACAAAATGGGTTGAAGCTGAGGTAGTTGCCACCATCACCGCCTGAAACATAGAAAATTTCATTTGGCGTTACATTTTCTGCCGATTTGGAGTACCCCATGTCATCATAGCAGACAATGGCAAGCAACTGACGGCTGACAAACTCCATAATTTTTGTTCACGCTTCAACATCAACCTTGTTCACACCTCTGTCGCCTATCTTCAATCGAACGACCAAGTTGAATCAACGAACAAGAACATCCTGCAACCTCTGAAGAAGAAATTGGATGACGTAAAAGGCATATGGGCCGACGAAACACCTGGTATACTTTGGGCAATCCGGATAACTAAAACTCAGGCTATCGCAGCTACTCTATTTAGCCTTGTTTACGGAACGAAGGCCATCATACTCACCGAAATAGGGGTACACAGTTCACACACTGCTTACCCTGACTTAAAGCTCAATTTTGAACATCTTAAAGCTAACCTTGACCTACTCGAGGAGGCCAGAGAAGACGCCACAATCCATATGGCTGTCCGAGCACAACAGGTTAGCAGGCATATAATCGACGAGTGAGCAATCGCCAATTCCAGGTTGGCGACCTCGTCTTCCAAAACTGTGAAACCAGTCGACCAGCAGGACAATGAAAAAAGCTGTCCCCAAACTGGGAAGGACCTTATCAGGTCAGCCAAGTTTTAGGCTTTAGTGCTTACAAATTAACCAAATTAGATAGGCGCACCATCCCTAGCACATGGAACGCCACCCATCTAAAGAAATATTATTTGTAAGTGTGAACGCTACAAATACTCATGGTCGCCACTATAGACCTTTGTCTTATAGGTCAATTCACGGATTAAATGACTCTTAATTGCTACAACGCAATCGCTGCCAAGGCACAACTCCTGATTGCTATCAATCAATCGCCACCACGGCACGAGTCTGAATCGCTACAAAACAATAACCGCCAAGGCATAACTCCTAATTACTACAAAGCAATCGCCACCATAGCACAACTCATTATTCCTACAAGGCAATAACCTAACCCAACCACCAAGGTCACTTACTACCAACACACTCAACTCTCCTCAGTGAAACATCATGACAACCATCTTTCAACACAACAAATGCACGGCAATCTCCTTGCCCACAATCTCAAAAACAACAAACTACAACAAAACAATTACGAAAACACAACCAATAATCATTCACACAAGTTATTTACATAAAACAAAATTTTCATTCAATCATAAGTCATTTACATAATATTTTTTACAAGCCAAACCACTACTCATCCCTAGTCGACGAAATGGTCTAAGCACCAGCCTCGTCATCAGACTCCCCCTGCTTAGACTCTTCAGCCGCCAGGGTAATCAAGGTTGTATCCCTCAACCGCCCTGCGTCCACTTCGTGCTGACTAGGGAATAACACGTTAAAGTCTTCAGGAGGTATATACAGGCACCCTAAGTCAATCACCCGTAAGTCCAGAGGCCCACAAAGCAACTGGACCTCATATAGCGCACTACGACGATATGAATCCACAGTAGCAAACAGCTTATTAAATATCTCTTCCTGCTGCTTTTTCAACTCATCCTGGTGGCGAGCCTCGAGATCGCCAAGACGACCCTCCAACTCAGCCACTTTAGACTTAGCGAAAGCCAGTTTCGTATTGCACTCCTCCAACTTTCTTGTTGACTCAGCAGCAGCCACTTTTGCCTTCTCGCCCTTCAGCAGTAGTTCGGCTATCTCTGTTATCCTCCTCTCATCGATCTCCTTCAAGGATGCCTTCAGCTTGGCGTTCACCTCCTTCTGCTTCCTAGCTTAAGCGTCCAGCTCCACTATTTTGGACGCTTGAAAGTTGAACTTCTCCTGCCAGTTCGCCATCTGGCAAGTATATGCCGTCTGGCAATGAAGTGCCTCCACTAGCCCTATCATGGCGGCATTCAGATTTTGAGCTGGACTCCTCCTCAATAGCACCTCCCGGTCGCTGGTCGCCACTCCCTTCATCGCCCACCTGAAGGCTGCCTCGAAGTCTGGCACACGGCCGTTACATAGAATGCCATGACCACTTGAACTGGGCGTCCCACGGCTCACTCGTGACCTCTCCGAAGTGGTACTCGGCTGTGAAGTTACCCCAGGCACTGGCCTGCCACTCGACCTAACCATCTCTACCCAGGCTAAGATGCTAGTACAGCGGCAGCCGCCGCAAAAGACATCGGCACAACAACCTCTTGGCGACCAGCAGACGCCGCACCAGCAGTGATGCCCGCCTCAGCATCAGCAGACCAAAGAGGAGTAGATAGATAATTTCAATCTTCTTATTAATAATATTAATAAATATCATTTCTTTCCTTTGAAATTATTTTTTTATTTTTATTTAATAACTATTTATTAACTTACTTTTTTATAATTTTTCTTATGCCTCAACCCCAAATTTTCAACGCGAAATAAAAATATATATTTTTAAATAAATTAAAAATAAAGCATATCAAAAAATTAAAAAAATATTTATATTTGCATAAAAAAGTCGATTCTTGACCTCTCGTATATTTGTTTCCATTTGCAGATCCAAATAAGTGAGCCACCGTGTTGCATGTCTTTACTGACGCCGTGTGACTGTTTTTCACATCTTGTCAGGAGCCACTGTGATTGCAAAACTTTTTGAAGGGGTCTTATGTTGGCACCTGGCAGAAAAAACAGTGTGTTGTTACTTGTTACTCGTGCTTGTTTATCTGAGCTGTCTGCCGGTGATTTAAGGAGATGCTCTATGACCACTTGGGAATCATGGTCATTCCTGATACCTTGCAAAAATGTATCTGCATTTCAACCCTGGACTGATTATATTCCTGGTGAGCTTCAATAGCATGCACTTAAAAGTTTCAATGAGTTAATTTTCTTTCGAAATACTTCGTTTCACTCTTGATGCTTGTGCGCTTTCGGATCTTGGATTTGGATATTACAGTGGTCCAGTATGCTGGCGATAAGTCAGGCTTGCTGAATATTTTTGAGAAAGGCAGGTTGGTCCCATTTGCAATTCGTATGGTAATAGTTGAATTTAATGCGACTAATAATAAGATTTAAATTTTAAAAGAATTATGTGAATTTTGAATATTAAAGAAAAATATTTAATCCGCTACTGTTCTTAATCAAAAAGGAAGAAAAGAAGTCCAAGCCTTATGAAGGTGAATAAGAGGACTGGGAGGAAAAAAAAAATATCTTTTATGGTTATCTTGGAGACATTAAGTGGTGTTGGGTGCCCCTTTGCCTGTCAAAAATTTAATAGCATTTCTAATGCTTAGTAATTTCAGATCTGGTCACATTAGTTAGTTTATTTTTCATCCAAAAAGAAATAAATAGATAAAAGTCTACGGCAAATCCTTATATTATAGGAAATAGAATATTTTAATTTTTAATTATTAAATTTAATATTTTAGCATTTATACTTTTAAAATTATAATAAATAAAGAAAAATAATTAACGCTGTTAAAAAAAATTATTGAAATATTGATAAAATATTGACGAATTATGTAATTTTAAATTTTAAATTTTATATAAAAATAGGTATGTATTTAGGGTAGGTTTTGGGTATATTTTGTATAAAATTTAAAATTTTATATTATATGATACATTATTATTTTATCGATATTTATATAATTTTTTTAACACTGTTAATCATTTTTTTATTTGTTATAATTTTAAAAGTAAAAAGACTAAAATATTAAATTAAATAATAAAAGAACTAAAATATTTTTTTACTATAATATATAAACTTCCAATAAATTTTTATCGAAATAAATATATAAATATGTATAGGTTGCATAACAAGGTTTTTGATGTTGGAACTGTGACGACATTCGTTTCTGTTTTGTTAAATATTCTGATTTTTGCTTCTCCGAGGAGTCCACACCCGGACGAGTTTTATCTGTTGGAAAATAAAAGCCTGTTCTAACAATGACAATGACAATGACGAGGTTTCCTTCTCTACCAAATGGCGTTTATTTTTGCGTTCATTGCGCTTGCGTTCGCCTCCAGTTTCCGTTGGATTTTAATCAGAGGGAACAATAATGTAAACCGCAAGTTTCCCTTCATAAAAAATAAATTTTTAAATGTTGTTATGTAATTTTATATAAAAGTTGCGAAGAAACTTAAAGTATATCTTAAAATTTTAATCATGCTATAAAAATGGATGAAGGAATAATTAAGCTCAAAATGGAAAGATTAAATTGTGTATCATAAATTGAGTTATTAATTGATATATTTAATGTTAATATCGAAAAAAGAAATATTAAAATTATATCACTATTATGTAAATTCAAGACTTTAGAATTCATTTGCTATTAAATTATGAAGATGAAATGTATATATTATGATTAAATCTTATATAAATACATAAAAGTTAAAACTTTTGGTAAAAAAAAGTAATTATCTTACGTGGATAACCTAACTTTTTTACTAGTGAACGACTTTAAATAATTGCATTCATACATTTAAATATTTTAGATTTGATTTGACTTAAATTTTGATATAAGTGATTAATTATTTCATGTATATCATATAACAAATGTAAGTTCATGTTAATAAATTAATTTTATTTTTGAATGTTTACATTGAAAGTATTTTATTTACATTATTTTGTTTCATTTTATTTATTAATGTTTTTAACCTTTCTCAAAATATTCTTTTATCAATGTTTAATTATCTTTCTCCAAATATTTTAAATAAATTAATTTGATTTTTTTTTGTTTTGAGAGTTTAATTATGTCAGTTCTTGAATAATTATATATATATAGCGAATTAAAATAGCTTAAATAAGCAAATGTTTTCAAAATATTATAAAATTGATTATTACTTCGTATTAAAAATTTTAAAAAGCTAGTAAAATATTAGAAAATAACATTATGCTAATTTTTTTGTCTTATAAATTAAATGCTTTTATTAAATTATATCCCATCTCGTGCATAGCACAGGTTTAAAGCTAGTTAGTTATAATTTAATATGATTATATATTTGAAAAATATAAAAATATAAATTTTAAATCAATAAATGTTTATAAATAATTTAAATGCACTACCAAATAGATATCTAATAGATCCATAAATTTGAAAATTTCATGAATGCTAAATTTCATGTGTTTTTATTACAAAATTTATATTATTTTTTAAATTTGAATTTCTAAATGCAATCTTAAAAAATATAATAAATACACAAAAAAAATCTAATAAACAAAATAAAATAAAGAAAATGGTTATGTAAATAAGACCCTACTTAGTTACTAGGTTGAGAGTAAAATGTTATATACTAGTATTTTAAACCCATACGATGCATGGTTAATTTTTTATATCGATGCATAATCGGTTGGTTATTGTTCTTCATACAGATGGATTTTGTTAAGAAATATTACTTCGAGTACTAATATTTTCACCAAAAAATGATGATTCTTTTTTAAAACCATAAAAGTTTGATGAAATATAAAAAGAAAGAGCAAAAAATTTGAGGGGGAAAAAAGGAAAAATAATAGAAAAATAGAAAAATACACAGGCTAACAATAAAAGAGATTAAAGGAGATGATTATGATAATAATAACTATTGTAAAATAAAGTTGTTAATAAGGAATGATAAGTAAACATATTTATAAAAAAAATAAGATAAGAACATATTTATGTCAAAAACTATATTTAATCATTCAAATTCTATTAAAAAGAGTTAATATAAAATCCAAGATAAAATTTATTGGTAAAATTAATTATATTATATTATATTCAATGAATTTATATAATATTTGAAATTTAATTTCTAATGCATCAAAACTAAAAAATAACAATTAAGTTATTAATTTTTATATTTAATTTAATATTATTAATATAAGTAATATATTGATTAAATTTAAAGAATGCATTAGATTACCAAAACCCTTCATTCAATTAGGAAAGTTTTGAAAATGAGTTAAAAGAAAACAAAGCCTGAACTGGTTTTTATAGACATGCTTCTTGACACTTTACGATATTTTAACTATTGTTATCTCATCTCTAAGACTTGTTAAATGATTGACTTTTAGAATTTTTTTAATTTGAATATCTATTTTAATTGAAATTAATATTTAATAATAAATTACTTTTATTTAAATTTAATTTATAAAAATATATAAATATTGTAATAAAAATAATATTAAACACAATGTATGAGATAAAATTAATTGCTAAAGCTAATATATAAGATTTAAATCAATGAATGAGATAAAAAAACCTATGAATGAGATAAAATCAATATTATATTAAATTCAACGAATGATAAATTATTAATTTATATTATATTTTTAGCAATTTAACCATTCAAATTATATTCATTAAATAAGAATGAGATAAAATATTAAACATAATGAATGAGATAAAATTTATTTGTAAAATTAATATATTATATTAAAATTAAATTCAATGAATGAGAAAAATATTAATTGGTAATAATTTTTATATTATATTTTTAGTAATTTAACCATTCAGATTCTACTTAAAAAAGTTAAAACAAAATTAAAAAAATAACAAATATAATCAATATATTATATTAAATTCAATGAATGAGAATGAGATAGAATTAATTTATTATATTAAACATTATAAATGAAATAAAAATAACTAATAAAATTAATTTATTATATTAAATTCAGTGAACCTATATATCTATTAATTAATATATTATAAAAAATTTTTCGAGAAATGTAATGCATAAAAAATAGTAAGTAAAATTATTAACTAATATTATGAAAAATTCCTTGAAAAATGAAATTTAAAAAACAATGAATAAAATTAAATATATTACATTAATTCAATGAATGAGCATGAGATGTAACTAATATATTATATTAAAAATGAGAAAATATTAATTGGTAATCATTTTTATATTAGATTTTTAGTAATTTGACCATTTAAATTCTATTAAAAAGAGTTAAAACAAAATTCAAAAAATAATGAATAAAATTAATATATTATATTAAATTCAATGAATAAAATGAGATAAAATTAATTTATTATATTAAACATAATGAATGAGATAAAATCAATAGGTAAAATTAATTTATTATATTAAATTTAGTAAATCTATGTATCTATTAATTAATATCATGAAAAGTATCTTTGAGAAATGTAATATGTAAAAAGATAATATTATGAAAAAAAAATTTTGAGAAATGAAATTCAAAAAGCAATGAATAAAATTAAATATATTATATTGATTCAATAAATGAGAATGAGATAAAATTAATATATTATATAAATAATGAGAAAATATTAATTAGTAATAATTTTTCTATTAGATTTTAGTAATTTAATCGTTCAAATTCTATCAAAAAGAGTTAAAACGAAATGAAAAAAATTAATCTATTATATTAAACACAATAAATTAGATAAAATTAATTGGTTAAATTAATCCATTATATTAAATTCAGTGAATCTATATATCTATTAATTAATATTATTAAAAAAATCTTTGAAATATCTAATGCATAAAAAATAATAAATAAAATTATTAATTAATATTTAAAAAATCCTTGAGAAACAAAATTCAAAGACAATGAATAAAATTAATATATTATATTAAATATTATGAATGAGATAAAGTTTATTAGTAAAATTAATATATTATATTAAAGTTAAATTCAATGAAAGAGAAAATATTAATCGGTAATCATTTTTATTAGATTTTTAGCAATTTAACCATTCAAATTCTATTCAAAAGAGTTAAAACAAAATTAAAAAATAATTAATGAAATTAATCTATTACATTAAACACAATAAGTGAAATAAAATTAATCGATAAAATTAATCTATTATATTAAATTCAATGAATTTATCTATCTATTAATTAATATTATGAACAAGTCATTGAGAAATCTAATGCATAAAAAATAATAAATAAAATTATTAATTAATATTATGAAAAAAATATCTGAAAAAACTTATAATAAATATTAGCATTTATGTCAAAAACTGTATTTTATATATATTATATAGATATATGTTTTTGAATTTATTTATAACTTGTTTCATTTTAACTATTTTCTTAAATATAACCCAATGATTTTTGACATTTTACTTTATTTAGTGTTATTTTATATTTATTTCAGCTCACTTACAAAACCAAAAATTCTTATGTAATATTAATTATATCACTACTAAATGTCATAAATCATTGTAAACTAATAAGGAGTATTAAAGCATAAAAATCATTTTTTATTTTATTATAAGTAGATATATATATATATATATATCAAACTTATATATTTAACTTTTATTTGAACTTAAAGAATATTATACTAAAATTCATAGTTAATATTAAATACAATATATTAATATTCAATATATAAATAAAATTATTATATAATTTTATATTTATATAAATATTTATTTATTTTTGAAATTTTAATTTTTCTAAAAGTAAAATTATTCAATCAAAATTTTAAAGAAATATATTTACAAAATTTTAAAATTTTTTGAATCTATTTAAGCCCATCTAAACTCAAATTAATCCTAATCCGAAATAATCCGAACTCAAAAAAATTATATCTAAAATGGTCTGAGATAATTCAAAACTGAAAAAACTTAAATTCAAAATATCCAAATCTAAGATTATTTAAAATAAATTTAAATATAAAATAATTCAAACGGGAAAATAGGCCAACCTGAGCTTATCTGTTTGCCACTTCTACTCAAAATTAAGCCACGTTTTTCGTCCATCTCTATAAAATACACTATAACAAATTTAACACATACCATAAAATAACCCTAAAACATGCTTTGGCCCGCGGCTTATTATGATCAAAATAGCCCTAAAATGGTTAATACAATTGCTTAGCTGTCACGAAACCATGAACCTAATTTCCCTAATCAAATCCTTACAGTATTTTGGGGAGAATCTTTAAAAAGAGTTAAAGAAATTAAGGGAAATTGTAAATAAAATTATTAATTTAAGTGAAATGAATGTTTTTCTTTCACGCTTGAGATAATTATATCCAGAGGAAACCAACGTAAGTTATTTTTCTTTCATTTCTCTTTTTTTATCTCCTATAAGAAAATTAAAAAATGAAAAGAAATAAAAGATTAAAAAAGTATTTTTTTTCTAACTTATAAATGTACATTTAATATACTGATAGGTAAAGGTGTCTATAGACTCTAAATTCGATCAGGCTTAAGCATAATATTGATATTATTCATCTTTGTCTAAGCTCAACCCAAGATATGGTCTCTATTTTTGCTCATACCTGTCAATATTTATAAATAAGTAATTCAAATTTGTTTAAGCTTATCTATTTTATATTTTTTAATTTATTTTTTAAAAATATTTTTAAATTTAATCTTTAGTGATTTAATCATATTTTAAAATATTTTTTTAATATTTAAACTATGATATTATATATATTTTTTGCTATATGATATATATTTATTTTTTATATGATAAAAATTAAGTAATATATATAGAAATATAAAACTAATATATATAATATAATTGAAAATGGGTTGGGTCGTATTGGGTTCAGGCCTTGAATGTTGAAACTGAAGCCTTTTTTTGGCCGAAACCCGTTTTTGAGCTTAATATTTTTGCAGAATAGTTCAAATTTGAGTGGAATTTCAGGCTTGATAGCTTGACCCTTGAACATTTCTGCTGATTGAATATAAATCTATTTACTATAAATAAATCAGATACATTTTCAATAAAAATAAAATTATTTATATTATTTTAAAAAATTTTTAATAAAATAATATAATATAATTTATTGACATTGTCATCCCATTAAATATACACTCAATAATATAGAGAATAAAGGGTAACAAGCATTGGAACGGGGTAATTGGTGTGATTATTCGGTTAATCACTCGCTTCACTTGGACTCACCGCAAGTCGCTTTAGGCCGATGGCTTTTAGATAATCAACTGTACTTTTGTTATAGGATCCTTAAGGAAATTGATAACCCGAGACACTAGTATGCATGGGTCATTCTCTGTAACGATAAAAGGGTTAAATATTCATTTAATTCGCTTATTTTGATTTAATTTTTAGTTTAATATTTAAAAATAAAAAATTATTAATTTAATATTTAAATTAGTTTTTTAGATAATACCGTTAATTAAATATTGATATCATAAAAATATCAATAAAAATTTAGTATGTGATAAAATAACATATCAGCGTAAAGAGAAAGAAGAAAATCTTTAAATTTTTTGAATTTTTATTTTTATAATTTTTTTTATTTTTAATTTTTTTAACGATGATTTGATATTTTTATCATATGTTATGCTTTTAATGATAGTTAATTATCACGTACGTATTTAACTAATAATGTTAATCTAAAAAACTAACATACATAACGAAATAAAAATACTTAACAATTTTACTCTGAAGTATCAAATTAAAAATTAAATTAAACTACATGAATCAAATAAATATTTATAATAAAAATTATAAATTAAAATTCTAATATCGAAACTGTAATGAGTTAAATCCCAATCGAATCACATAATTTAATTTCTAGATAACATCAAGTCTAATCCTTTGGGATTCATGCATCTGAGACTATGAGTGTATGCGTGTATAAATTGCCAACCTCTTTTTCTTTATTGGCATTTGGCGAGATGCTTACCTTTTTTTATTTTTTCAAGAAGAAATTTGGATTTCACTTTTTTTAGCACATATATGATACTGGGCTACACATATTAACCATTTTTTATTTCATAAATCTCATCTCCCTTGTCTTAAAAGTCAAAGTAGTCAACTCAAATTCTTTTCAACTTTAAGATGTAGAGAATAGGATTTGAATTCTATTTTTCATAGAAAGGGTATACACTAACTATTAAATCAAATCGAGATTTTTAATAGAAATTTTTGAGTTGTTTTCACCAAGGCCAAAAAAAATGAAATTGAAAGTAAAATCAATGAGAGTTTCGATATACGATTTAAACATGTCTGATCAATTTAATTAAAATGATTTTAAATATTAAAAATATAATTTTAATATTAAATAAATAATAAATACAGTAAATAATTAACAAATATATATGTTTTATTTAATGATATAAGTTTTATAATAAAATTAAAAGGTTAAATATTCAAATTTCATAATTTAAAAATAAATAATAAATAATTATAATCAATTTTATCTAGTTTTTACCAATCGAATTAATTTTTCATCATTTCAAATGAAACTTTATTTCTATACAAGATATCGTATCAGATAAATATTTAATTTTTGGTTAAAGCGATTTGAATGATTTTCACCACGAGTCAAATTTAAAGATTTTAATGTTAGTCTTTTAAGTTTTCATTGTTGAATTACCTTTTGATGATGATTTCAACTCTTTAAACAAGGGTAAAATTATATTGGAATAATATGAGAATAGAACTTAAAAGGTAAAGAAGATACTAGTGGTACTATTTTGTTACTTCAAAAGAAGTCTAATGATTTTGCTTTTGTTTATAACTACTTATTTTCCAAGTGATTCCTGCAAAAAAATCTTGAAACAATGGGTGGGGGATGGATTTGGATTGAGAATATGTGGTGCAAATGAGAGAGGTTTGGTGTTATAGCTGCCGTAGGTTGCCTCAAAACCCTTTTATTATTGGCTGTATTGGTAGTTTGGTAGGGTAGTGAACAAAACAAAAGAATGATGATGAGTACGTGGATAGATGTGGCATCCTAAACTCTACCCAACATCATGCAATTACTCGGATTTGAACAACAATAATCACAATGTCTTGTCATAATTTTTTTTTCCTAGGAATCTTTCATGTCCGATTGGAATTGTTTTCATGGCCAATTGTGCATGAAATGCAATAAAATGAAATGATAAATAATATCATAATTCGTACCTTATATGAATTTTATATGAATTTTATATCCATATAAACTCACATTGTATTATTATGCATTTTAATTTTTAAGTTTATAAACCTTAACAAACTTATATTTTTGTCACACATGCCATTTGCAATGATGCCCCCAACATGGCCCAATTTTTAATTTTACTTCATATTAGAATTTGGTACATCACCATGTGGTTTTTTTTTTTTTTAGGTTATATGACTAGTGTTTTTCCTTTTTTTTTAAAGTTTAGACACATGCATACCGCCTATTATTTGGGTGAAAAATATTTTAAAATAAGGTTTATGTTTGATACATTTATAGACAAAATTATCTTGTTAAAAGTTTTTAAAATAATATAAAAAATTTTATTTTTAATAAAGTAACATTATATAATTCACTAATATTATATAAATTCATACATTATAAGTGTTTCAAATATAAATCCTTGAAAATATATTTTGAAAGACAAGAAGTTACTTCTTGATAGTTTTATAACCACAAAAGAAAAAGTAGACAGTCTGTTTAGGAAGAAATAAATAATTTTTTTAAAATATATTTTTATAAAAATTTTTTAGGGACATATTTTTTGAAAATTTGATTTTGTTTTATTGTTTTGTATTTTTATAAACTGAATTAATATAATCTCTTCTACTAAGTAATAATACAACTCAAACATATTATTGAAATCTAAGATCATTTTCTATTATTAAAGCGGATGATCTAAATACATGGTTGGTGATAAAATCATAAAGTACAAGTTCCTAATGTCAAACACACTTTATCATTTATCAAACTTTTGAATTTGAAATGAAAGGTAAGAAATCGAAACCAAAATCAACATTTATTTTTTCAAACCTTATCACCAATTCTCAAAGCCAATTCAAAATTTTCCCACCAATTCGGTGGCCAAGCACCGAACCTAACCCGTCTCATTTATAATTATACTATTAATAAAGGCTTGGAACACCAACTCAACTAAAAATAATTAAAAAAAAACTTAAATAAAATCATTAAAATAAATATAAAAATTAAAAGTTTTTATCATTTTACTCAGAATGACAGTTAAATATTTATTCACTTGAAAAAAAAAATTTACTTTTGAAATAAACTGCCAAAATTTTAATTTATTATTTGTTTTTAAAAATAAAATTAAAAAATTTATTAAATTTTGTAAGTGTGTAAAATTCTAATGTTATTTAATTTCCAATATGTGAGAGACAGAGACGCCATCATTGGGCCCTCATGCTCAGGTATCAAAAGCTTACATCCCACGAAACGGGGCCCCACCACTCTCATAATGGACTCATCCTAGTAATAGGAATTGCACTGAATAATAAATCCGTGATTGCAGAGCTAATCCTATCGGAATGTGATTAATTTTTATTAGATTTGACAACTTAAATTTGGATAATTTTTTAAATATTTGAAAATAAAAATAAACGTTACTTGATAATTATGTGATAATTTTATGAGGAATAAAATGATAAATAAAAGTAAGTAACTTTTTTGGAGTTGAAAGTTTTTGTTTTAAATATTTATAATTAAAAAAATCGAATGTCATTAATATCTTTTTTTTTATTTTTGATATTTAATTTTGCTTATTATTTATTTGTCATTAGAATATTATTATCTAAAATTTAAGTTTACCTATTCGAATTTTTAAATATTTATAAAAGTTTTATATTATACAAACGTAAATGTTGATATCTAATTTGAATATATGATAATATATGTAAAATTAAATGAACTTAAATAATAAATTTAAATATATACTATTAACCAAACCAAAATAAAAAACATATTTAAATATGGAATATATAAAAATTTGTATCTTAATCTACTCCAAATTTATAATACATAATAAATTAATATCTAAATCTAAAACTTATCAAATCCATCAAATTCAAGTAAATAATATCAAATGTATAAGTTTTTACTATATATGTCTATTTGAATCCCACCAAAACTGTATGATGCGGTGGAATGTAGAGAATAAAAGTAAGAGGTTTACCCTTATTACATCTTTAGTGCATTTGGAATGCAATGCAAGTCGATGTATTTCAACCTCATTGCCTTTTTCAATAAGATTCAAATATATCTTAAGTAGGGACCGAAATGAACCCTTAGTGAAATAAGATGGAAAGCAAATATGAATACCATTACCATCTCAGCTCAAACAAACAAACACATCTTTCAATCAATCTTTCAGATGTGATTTTTCTTTTTCCTAACGAACAAATGTGAGTGCCCTGCCTGTTCCCTTTTTCAAACTTCACCATTCTCTCGCTTCCCTTCCCTTCCCCTTTCCCTTTCCCTTTCCCGTGTATTTATTTAAGGATTAGCCACTTTGACAGACTCAAAATAAATTAGATTAATTTTTTTTTTATAATTTGAATTAATTAGATTTGATGTAAATTATTATTTATTTAATAAAATAATAATTTTTATTTAAATTATATTATATTAGAATTGGTTACATCTACTAAGTCAGTGGAATAAAAAAAAAAAAGAATCTATGTAAATTAGTTTCTAAACCAGTGGATAGTTTTAAATATATATATCTTTTGTTATAAAAATATTTTATAAATATTTGAAAGATATTAATATCCTTATTGTGTATACTTCGGTAATATGATTTATCTAAGGTTTTTTCTTAATTAAAAGTTGATCTCTATTTAACTTATGATACTAGTTTAATTAAAATTTTATTATTAATATAAATAAATAATATATTAATATTAAAATTATTATTAGATACATTAATGATAGAATTTTTTAATATCATAAGCGAAATTAAAAATCTATTATATATCTTTATTATGTATTTAAAAAATAAAAATAAATTAATAAGATATATAATAATTTTTTAATTTTATTTATAAAATTTAAAAATTTTATCATTAATATATCAAATAATAATTTTAATATTAATATAAAATATTTTTTAAAAATTTTAATATATTCTAAATAATGTTAACTAGCTGGTGCAGCAAAATTCGAACTTAATTAAAAATTTTCGAAAAATTTTCGATTTAAGACACACATTTACCAACATCTTTACTTACCCCTATTTACTTTCGATATTTCGATATTTATCTTGAGTAGTTTTTTTCTATCTTTTTTGCACCTTCCTGTAGCATTTGTCTTTGCTTTTTCTGACTCTTCCCATGTGGGCATGTTGAGTCACCTTCCCACTGCCCGACCGCCCTTTACTTTCCACAGCTTTTCTCTCTTTGTTTCTTCCCTGTTTGCTTTGCTTTTTCTTTTCTGATCTAACTTCGGTTTCCGGGAAAGCACCCTACCTCCTGTCTTTTAACGCCAAACAAACACCCCCTCCCCCATTATCCTTATCCTACGCACACCCTAACGACTCAGCGCATTTTAGATCCATCCTCTGGAATGCGCACTGCTTATCCTACACCCTTGGTGTGTAAGTTAGAAACAAGCATTCTGCTCTGCGCGCGTCTTATCCTGAAATATCCACATCAGCATTTGAGTAAGCTTTTATTTTCCCGTGTTTCTCCATTGCTTGGGTTGCTAGCTTCTCTTTTCTTTATTTCTGCTTTACTTTTGTTTCTTCTCTTTTCCTTGGGACTTTTGGTTCATTTACTGAGTCACCGAACGAGTTAAAGAACGAAAGAAGTTCACCAACCATGGGGTCGATCCCCGATCCGGGTGAGTTGACCGAGTTAGCTCAGCCTAGTTTCGACGAGTTCCAGCGTCAAACGTCTCTGATGACGAGCTGCACTCTGCTTTGGAAAGAACTCTCCGATCACATAAATTCACTCGAGCAAAACCTGATGAGACGATCGGAAGCCCTGAAACGCAAACTTGAAACACTAGATTCGGAGACCAAGGCCTCACTCGATTCACTCAAGAAGCGCGAACTCAGCATCGAGGACAGCGTCAAGATCGCACTGAACACAGTCGAGTTCCACACAAAAGCTGCTTTGAAAACCCTTAACGAAGGCGTTGAAGACAATCCCGACGGCGAAGTTGACGATGGAGACGGCCTTTTGCAACTTCTGAAATCAATGTGCTTGAGAATGGAAGCTAGAGAGTTTTGGAACTTCGTGACTGGGAAAAAGAAAGAAATTGATTTGTTAAGAGAGAAAATTCCGGAAGCTTTATCGGAATGCATTGATCCAGCGAGGTTCGTTATGGAGGCAATATCAGAGGTATTTCCGGTGGATAAAAGAGGGAATGAGAGAGGAAATGATTTAGGGTGGGCTTGTGTTTTGATCCTGGAAAGCTTGATTCCGGTGGTGGTTGATCCAGTTATCGGAAAATCGAGGATGCTGGTTACGCCAAGTGTTAAGGAGAAGGCAAAAGAAATTGCGGAAACATGGAAAAAGAGCCTTGAAGAGAGAGGAGGGATTGAGAATGTGAAGACTCCGGATGTTCACACTTTTCTGCAACATTTGATTACATTTGGGATTGTTAAGAAAGAGGATCTGGAATTTTATAGGAAGCTTGTTGTTGGTTCTGCATGGAGGAAACAAATGCCTAAACTCGCCGTCTCGCTTGGCCTCAGTGACAAAATGCCTGGTATGGGGATTCTATTTCTTGTGATGAAATTACATTTTTCTTATGCTTTTAGTTCCTGTTAGTGAGAGTATGATAGGGTTTCAAACATTATGTGACTTATTAGAGGCTCTTGTACTCTGTTTCACTTTTATAGTTTGGTGAAAGTGTTATTAATTTCAACTTGGCGGCAGAACTTTCAGAATTAACTTGGGAGTTCTGAAGATAAGATTTTTAGGGCATTCATGAGCTATGTTGCTTGTATTTGAGAGCAACTATGTATTCTATATGGGCTATGTTCAATATTTCATTTTTTTAAGAAAAAGGTTTGCTTATATATGGAGGATGTCATAACTCTATATTTGAATTGCATAACTAAGTGACTTGTAACCTAGGATGTTAGCTAGAATCTGCATATTGAATTAACATGTTGGTAAAGCATGTGCCTTTTCTTTTGAAAGCTTACATGCTTTGGAGATGGTTCATGTTTTTATTTAATATGTTCACTGGTAAATTAACTGGTTGGCGTGTTGCCAATTTTTACGGACATATTCTTTTTATTTTATTGCATGTTGTTTTTGAAAGATATATGGTATATCCTTGGAGGATCCATTTAGGGAGCTAATGCTGATCCAATTTTAGCATTTGGGGACTTACATGCTGCCTGTTGTGAAGAGTGTAACTGCTAGTTGTTGTGGCTCAAATAGGATAAGATCTAGAACTTCATGTTGAGATAGGTGAAGCTAGATATTCATGAGGTTGGATATGTAACAAGTTGTTTGTTGAAATCAAGAGTTCTCTTAGTTTGTTACTAAGAAAAATGTGAATTCGAAGGTGTTGATGTTTGGACAAAATAGATTTAGCGTGCTTAACTTAAACAAGTAAGGATTCAATGTCTAGTTTCCATTGTCATTTTTAATGTCTATGTCACTATTTAATCTTTAATATGGACGATTTCATTGAAAAATATTTGTTGTAGTGGATTGTTGTTGATACTCTATGGGTTTTTACCATATGTTTTTGGAATTGATCCATTTACAATTGTAACATTGAGTTTGTAATGACTAATTCTTTTATACAGACATGATTCAAGAATTAATTAGTAAGGGACAACAGCTTGATGCAGTTCATTTTACTTATGAAGTTGGCCTTGTGGACAAGTTCCCCCCTGTTCCCTTGCTGAAAGCTTTCTTAAGGGATGCGAAGAAGGCCGCATCTTCTATTTTGGAAGATCCCAATAATCTTGGCCGGGCTGCGGTATAACCCTTTTTACTTCTACTGATAATTTGTTTTGTTCTTTACTATTTATGATTTTGGATTACCTCTTTTTTCCTTAATTAAATGTTGATGCTGGGTTTTGCTTCTGGGATTTGCTGTGAGTTGAATTCTTAATTCGTGTATATCATTAAAGTCATATATTTGCCTATTGTTTGAAATAAATTAAACGGTGATGTTTTTATATGACAAAGCATACCTAATATGGGTGAATGGTATCATTTGTTTACTTTTGTAGTGGGGATTAGGAATGCAGGATATCTCAGGCTTAGATCTAAGTAAATGTTCATCAAGACTTTAATGCTACGTTTGGTTTACTAGAATGGAATAGAGTTGTAATGGAATAGCTATTCTGTGAAAATGAAATAGGGCAAGAATAGAATGGAATAGTTGTATGTACTTGTTTGGTTAAGTGGAATAGAACAATATGGACTCTAATCCTCTTTGTAGGGAATTCGAATTCCCTAAAACAATTTCTTATTTTACTTAAGTTCGGAATAGCTATTCAGTGGGGGGAGGGGGCTCAGAATGGTTATTCAGTGATTTCTTGGATTAAGGTTGTAATAGGTTATTCCACGGAATAGTCGTTCTATGAATCAAATAGCTGCGTTACTGTAGTACGCTGAAATATATGACTGTAATAGAATTCCTATTATAGTTTTAACCAAATACTATTAATTCTTTGCATTCCTTTTCATTTCTTGTTTAGTGCCTAAATACCATGAAATAGACGGTATCAGCTATAGACAAAAAGATTGACCAGATTCATTGATCATTTTTACGTTTTTCTTAAATTTCTTTTTATTTATAGCAGTTACTTTTCAAGTAATAAGTAATATTTCTTCTTGATTTTGCAGCAACTTGCTGCACGCAAAGAGCAATCAGCACTTCGGGCTGTCATCAAGTGCATTGAAGAGTACAAACTGGAGGCAGAGTTTCCCCCTGAAAACGTCAAGAAACGCCTTGAGCAGCTAGAGAAGAATAAAACTGAGAAGAGAAAGGCAGCTACCGTCCCTGCTAACAAGCGAACACGGGCTAGTAATGGCGGTCCAATGCCTCCAGCTAAAGCTGGTCGTTTGATGAATGCTTATGTCTCATCTTTTCCTGCACCTCCTACGTTTGTCAGGTCTCCCTCGCACAGCCAGTACCCTGCCGCAGTCCCAGCTTACCCATCCCCACCTGCCATGTATGGAAGCTGGAGCCCTCCTGCCAATCCCTATGCTTACTCACCAGAATCAGCCCCCCCTCCTCCGCCTCCTGCCCTTGCTGGTTCTTACCCTGGAGGTCCCATGAACTATCCTGCATATGGGGGTTATGCTAATGGTTTGGCACAAGCTTATCAGCAGGCTTACTACTGATAGACAATGACTACTGTGGAGATGGTAACCGGTGATACCTTGACTACGGAGCTAAGTTACTTTCTAAATGGTTTGTTTGTAATCACTTAACCGTTTTAATGGTAGCGATATCTGTGTTAATTATAACTGTTGTGCTTCTTGCTTTTGGCATAGTGAGAAGCTGTATTTCTAATGTTGATCAAACTTTAGTACTAGGTGATTGTGAAGTAATCACGATGGAAGCATGACAACGTCTAAACTCTAGACAACTATGTAGGATTAGTTTTAGAAAGATATATTCTCTTTATCTGAGCCTTTACATCCTCATCTTTTAGTTGCTTTCAGATAGAGCCAAGTGCCATCTCGGATTGGGACTGGGAAGGCCCTTTGGCGGTTCCAATTCTTCGATAAGATTTTGTGAAGTCGTCAAAATAGGAGAATGAATACTTACATTTGCATATTAATAAATTGAATCCAAGATAATTTACACATCAAGTTCAGTATATTTCGTTCAAAACACGATCTCATTCGTAAGATGCAACATACAACAATTCGTTCACTATTATTTACTTTAGTTTATTTTCTACCAACAATTAACTGTTAATCAACCTTCAACGATACTGAACAAAAGGCAAAAAGATGGAGACGGAGCAACGTTTGAAGATGCGAGCCGCAATCGTAGGCCATGGATAGGGGAGGGACCCAGAATTGATTTGTTAAAACAGTGTCAACTCCAACTCACCAAACCGCCTGATCTTTTGAGGATCTCTTCAACTCACAATTATTATCTCTAATCCAAACAGTTTTGGTGATGGTTGTGGATTCTTGATTTTAGTTATTAATATTTATCTATTCTTTAAGAAAAATAAAATTATTTTTATAGGAAATTACACTTTTAACAAAGGTACTAGAACAAGTAATCATGTCACTCGACTGACGGTGCTTCATCGAATATTCTTTTCTAAAGACACCTTATTCAAGAACAATTGATATTCACAATAACTATTACTTGAAACAGCTCTCATTTAGAACAATTATTATTCAAAACAGCTTTCGTTCAGGACCACTTGTTTAGAACAACTGACATTCAGAATATCTCTTGTTTGGCACAGCTTCCATTCAGAATAAATTATGTTCAGAAAAGCTCTTATTTGAAATAATTTATATTCAGAACAGTTAATGTTTAGAAAAGTTATTTAGAATAACTGTTGTTTAGAACAGCTTTTATTTAGAATAGTTCCTGTGCAGAACAGCTATCGTCCAAAACAAGTTACTCATAGACTAAGTCATTCATGGAACAATAATCTCATGGAGAAGATACTTGTCCTAAGAAATATTTTACAGAAGATGTTTTACTTAATACTACTTTATTAAAATAGAAAAAATAGAAATAACCTTAGAATAGGGCAAAGTTATTGGGTTAGTTTCATTACCGATATGTTTTAGAGAGTTTGGTTTGGTTGATCAAATATGGAGATAGTTAAAATATATCCTTTTAACTTTTTCTTGAACTATGAATATTTTTCTTTCTTTGATATCTACTGCTCACCATTACCAATGAACTTTCAATATTAATACTTTAGTAACTAATAACCTTTCATCAATACATTATAATATGAAATTATACAAAAAGTAACTCTTATCCCATTAATATACTATTGTGACTTTTTTTCTTGAGCCATGTAGAGAGAAGTTTTATCAACTTTTCTAATGACTTTTGAAACTTTTAGAAAACTTACTCTCTAAAATTTTTTTTGTAGCTTTCCACTCCTTTAAGTCCCTTTTTAGCAATATTCAACTTTACTCCACCATATCAACCACCAACCATTGCACTATGTATTTCAGTGTCTGCTCCAATCTTCCTCTTCATAATGTCCTTGCAATATTTTATTCACTTGTTTGTAATGTTTACTCTCATCAAAGAATCCTCTATAACGGTGAAACAAGGCTAAGGCTTGAAACGTCCACAAGGACTATAGCTGTATATTTTGATGATGTAATTCAATCTCTAATATCACAAATTTAAATATATTATTATTATATAGAAAAAAACAAGACCTGAAAGTTAATGGCATCCTCAAGTCCTTGGACAATAAATTTTCAGTTCTTGCTTATACTCTGTTTTTGCCTTCAACTTTTCACCTATTCCCAACTGTGTGCACCCAGAGACCCATCAGTGTTAGGAGGTTAAAAGATTGTTTCTTGAAGTAAAAGCAGGCTTTATTCGTTAGAAAAACAGCTTCAGCCATTAATTTCAATTTCAAATGTTTATGGAAGAGACAAATCTTTCTTGGTCTACCAACTGTTTGGTGATTTGCCATTGAAAGCTTCTTTAGTCTTGCCAATTTCTTTTCTTTTCTGTCAACTAACAACCTCAAATCCAAAATGACATTACTTCTGCTTAGAAAATCATAGCCTTTCCATTGAGGGGAATTCTGGTTCATTACAAGACTTTAATAGATTTTGCTAAGGGCTTGTAATAGAATGACAATGGAGGCAGCTAGGCTAGATATAGATAAGAGAAAGAAAGAAGAGATAGACCAAAAAAGGAATGGCAAGAGTAGAGAAAGGAGAAGATTCTAATAATTTCTTCCATGATTTTTTGGTACATAGCAAGTAGTATATATTCTACTACATTCTTCTGGTAACACTAAAAAATAAAATAATAGAATGGTAACTGCACGACAACTATGCTTACTCACAGGCCTTTTTTTTTTTTCTTCTTTGTAGCCACATTAGCACAAACTATTACTATTACAACAGCTTCTCTTCATTCTTCCCTTTAGCTTCATTCTTCTTTCTTGTGCCAGCTACCTCAGTCGACCCTCCTTTCCTTAATTGATATTGTGGCTTATCAGTTATTCTTTACAGCTCAATAAGAGACTTGTCAGTTGATTCTTTCTCTTTGCTGCCGTACTCTAGCTTATTAGCTAGCTCCTTCTTGTTGCCGCCCGACCTTATAATGACATTACCCTCCCCTTCACAGGGTCCTTGTCCCTAAGGATTAAACAATGAACATTAGTGTTGAAGGATGTGCTTTAAGTTGGTAATACTAAAAACCATAATTGTCATGCTTTTCTACTGAATAGCTTTTGAATTTTTTTACAAATGCAGCAAAATTGATATCCACTTCTGCAAGTGATGTAATAGCACCCTTTAGCAAGTTCACTTATATTTTTGCACCCTGTACATTGACACCAAAGGTTTTTAATGGAAAGAGAGATGAACATAGCTTTGTCTTTGGCAAGGTTAGATCCTTTATAAACAAAGCAAATTATATCATAATCACAACAAACCTTGGAATAGATACAGAAAAAAAGCGATGGAATTTCTACCATTTTCTAGCTCCAGGTTGTTCAGCACCACAAATACAGTTGCATTATATTGTAAGACCTTATTTTTTGACATTAATGCAAAACAACATGGAAATGCAACATAGACATCCTCTGAAACAACAAAAGAAACTTTTCTTTTGCGGTTGCTCATGATCTCGACTAATTTATGATCCAAGAATTTTCCTTAGCTATTATTAGCTACCTTAGAATTACGACTTTCATGTGGCAAACGAGCCACCATCGCATTTAGCAATTTGACTTCGACATGTTTCATGCAAGAAAAGCCATATCAGTGAAATAAACCATGAACTGAAAGCATACGCGTAGCATAAATATCTTCAAAAAATATCACAAAAGTCTCTTTCAAACCCCTGCCACTGCTAGTTTCTGCAAACCAAACAATTTGAGAGACTATAGCATCTCTTGCTAGCTTGAACACCATTTTCGTAGCATCACATGTTACAAGTGATATTTGGAAATAAGTGAATTGCTTTTCTAGAAGAGTGTCACCATCTTGCTCTGTCCTAGTTGCAGTCTGCTTGTGAGAAAGTGATAAATCGATAAATCATCAACAAAAGTAGTAACCTTTTTCGAGTCCAAACTTAAGGCTTCATTAAGTCTATGCATCAGAGTTTTAACTTCAGCCATTTCACCATTCAAATTGCTTAGTTCAAGGCTGTTGTAGGCTGCCAAAAATGTCTTACCAGGAGAAAAATTGATAAACTTAGCCTGAAAATTGTCATATTGCATAAGAGGATTCAAAATAGCAGATCTCCCCAAATTGTTGCTCTTTGCTTATGAATTGTTAATGATTATGTCCTCATTGGAAAACCATTGTGCAGAATTTTTGGTCCCAGAAGTACATTTGTAAGAAAGCTCAATTGGAGATTGCCTTGCATCATTCCATAGAACCTGGGTACCAGTGCCAACTCGCATTAAAAATTGATATTGCGCATTTTCATCAATAAGCCATGTTTGAACTTTTTTTCTTGGTTTGTAGGTTTTAATTTTACGGGGAGCCCATTCAATCAAAACTTTCATGCATTTAACAAAATCATCGAACATATTATGAGCAAAAATATGTACTCTGTCTAACTTGTATCAATCAGTCTTTAAGAGATCACCAGAGTTCCAACAACCACACATGTTGCGAAATTGCTGTGGATAGAGGGGGATTTTTGCTCGTGGAAACGGACTAAGAAGTTCTTCACAAAGAGCTTGATTATAGCATTTATTAGTTCCTAATTGTGCAACCCTTTTGCTGTATAGTCTAACCATCTAACATCTTCACGAAACTTAAGAATCAATTTGCAATGATCTATAATATAGGCAGTGAGTCTAAGCTCATTATTTGTTATAACATTGTAATCCACAATGTTGGTGGTAGAATTCTCAAGCTTTTGAACAAAATCGGTACTCCCTGTCCAGGCACTTCATCGTGCCTAGCATGTGCCTGAAGCCGAATTCTCCATAGAGCTGTCAAAATCCTTCGAGTCCTTGCTAAGGGAAAAATCGTTACTTTTTTTTTTCTAACGTATGTGGAGCAAACTTTTGCAGCTTGTCATTCTCTTCTAGTTTTCCTTTTTATTTGGAGATACCTCGGCTGTTTCCTCCTTAGATATTCTGAGTATTCAACAAGTTGAATGTCTGCAATTCTCTTGGTAGCTTTCTCAGCAATGACAGAAGCATTATGAAAGGTCTTTTCAGCGGCAATAGTCGCAATCTTTTGAAGGTCTTCTCCTTGTGTTTGAGAGGTTGGAGTAGGCAGTGAATGGTACATACTATTGTAACCTCCTATTTCTGGCTGGTTTTGGCCTACATCTCTTTGAGCTATAAGTTCAAAGACCTTGTTAATATATCTCCCATTCTCAATTAACTTAGCATTAAGAGCTATTCTTTGCTCGTCTGACTATATATTGTTTGCATTCGTTAAGATTTCCAGCTAAGTTTTCAAGACATGAACCTGCCCTAGTAGGGTATTCAAGCAACTTTCCGTTGCCATAATTTGTGTCTCTTGTTATCTGAGTTGTCGTTGAATCTTAAAAGATCTAATACCACTTTCAAAGAAAAACAATGAAAGCAACTAAGGTAGAGAAAGATGAGAGAAAGAAAGAAAAGATAGACCAGAAAAGAAAATGAAAAGAGTAGAGAAAGGAGAAAATACTAATAATTTTATTCATGATTTTCCAGTACATAGTAAATAGTATATATCGTGCTGCATTCTACTGCTAACAGTAAAAAATAAAATAACATAATGGTAACAGTACGATAACTGTGCTTACTCACAGGCCTATATCTCGAAAACATTTTATCTATAATTTTTTTTACTACAATATTATAATTATCGAATTATAACTAAAAATTATATAGAGATTCATCGTTTATAAGTGTAAACTTTACATAATACTTTTACGAATCTTACGTGACATTAAATTTTAATTAATTAATTATAATATAATTACTGTAGGTGATATACTCCTATATTTCTTTGTATTCACATCAGCACGTCTTCATTCATCCCTTCAGCTTCATTCTTCTTGCTTGCGTCGGCTACCTCAATCGGCCCTTCTTTCCTTAATTGATCCTGTGTCTTATCAGTTATTCTTTTCAAACTCAATAAAGGAATTGTCAGCTTATTCTTTCTCTTTGCTGCCCTATTCTAGCTTATTAGCTAACCCTCTCTCGTTGCTCCCTGCCTAATCATGACAGTGCCCCTCCAATGATCGATAATAAATCAAGCCAACCCCATCAGCAAACTACTCTAGTAGGGTTCATCTTTCTCCTTTTTTTTTTTTAATATATATGATTGCTCTTATAATTTAAATCGATATAATATTGCGTTTTGGACGATGAAACTTGGCAAATCTCATCGGGGTGAGCTCATGTTTATAAAGGATTTGATAGGAAGTAGTTGATCCAAGGGTAGATTATGATTCTGCTACAATTGAAGATCATTATGACTTTGATGACATAGATAATACGAGAATTACAGGTAATACTTTTTATTGAACTGATAATGGTTCCAAAGAGTTTGAGGAACATACTTATGACTTTCATAGGAAGAAAGGTTCTAAGAGTGAGGATGACCACGGAGAAAGTGAAAAGGACTATTTTTAAGGGTGTTTGGTAAATTTGAAAAGTGAAGGATAAATGAAAGATGGTGTAAAAGTGAAAAAAAAAAAAAATTTGAATACGTTTGATAAAAGAAGTGGGAGGAAAAAAATAAGAAATATTATAATTTTCTCATATATATTAACAAAAATAAATTCCTCCAAATTGGAATGGAAAAACGAGAGCGTTATGAATCAAGTTTATATATTTTTAAATTTATCCATAATTTTTAAATTTTTATTTTTTTCTCTTAACTTACAAAACTTACAATTGATATAATGGTAAAATAATATTTCATTTTCATTTTTTTCATTCATACCAAGAAATTAATGGAAAGAAAGATACTTTTTCTTTTCACTTTTACAACTTTGCTACTAAGCATACTATGAAAAGAATATTTCCTTTTTCATTTCTTTTTTTTTTTATATTTCTATTATTCTTTCCACTTTACGAAACAAAGCCTAAACAAAGATGATGCTAAAGAAATCAAAAGGATCAAGAAGTAAATTGTTAAAGTGTCTGAAGTTGTTAAGAATAGAGGTTTTACTAATATTCTTGACAAAGTGAAGGTTTGCTCTGCTGAGAAAAAGATGATTCACTACAAAATTTAGAAAAAATAAGGATAATCATTAATTATCTCTAAAAAAAAAATCATCCCTATATGTTTTAGGGACGAAAAATCATCCCAAATTGTCATATTCTAAACAATGTCCCTAAAAAGTTTTAGGGACAATATTCATCCCTAGTACTATTAAATTACGGACAATGTTCATCTTCAATATAGTTAAAATCAAGACAAAAATGATGTTTCTTTTATAATTTCTTTATCTCGTCCCAAAATGTCTCTTGTTTTGTAGTGGTAGTAATCTCGCTTTTTATCATCTCTTGGTCCTTACCATGAACCATTTTTCTTGTAAATTTATACTTCAAATGCATTTGTTCGTGCCTGTATCAATTCAATGAGGGACTAGCAAAGGTTGTCGTTGTTGTATCTCATTCTGTTTTTGAAGACATGAAATTTGACTTGGGTTCCACTAGGAGCATATATGCTTGTGCTGGTGTGAGAACAAATTTAGGTCAAAGACCATTGGATGATGATATAAGCATGATTTCATTTACACACCATGGAAAGGGGACTTATTAGAGGGGAAGCTTTAGATAATTCTTCAATGCATGATTGATAAAGGTGTAAAAGTGAAGGTTAAGCTTAAACAAGGAAGACCCCAGAAAGTAGTGTAGGCATCTACAACTTAAATGCATTTTTTTGGCTATGGTGGTTCTCTGAATCAAATCCACATTATCATACGTTGACTTCATTTTCAGTTGTATTCTAAACAATTAGATGGATTGAATGAAATCACTGCTTTGATAATGCAACATTAGTTCATAGCAAGCAGATGGTTGTTCTTTCACTTCATGCTAGGAGTAACTTCTACTACATATTTTCCTCTAAGTAAAAATATCATCAAATTATGACTCACAGTCATGTATAATTTTTTAATGATAATTTTTTAGTAATTTTGAACTGCATAGTACAATTTGTTGAAATATCATCAAATTATTACTCAAACACAATGCACTTTTTATATTCTTAAAGAATCAAGAAATGGAGAGGTATCATTCTTTAACTTACAATTTGGGTCATAATAATTTTATTTAACTTTGAATGGACAATGAATAAATGATGCAATTTAGTAATCTTCAAGGGAAATTACTATAAAATGATTTTAAGTTTAAATAAATATTAAATATAGGAAATAATTAACAAAAATATGTATTGACTTAAGAACATTGTCTTTAATATAAAACTAAAAGGTTAAAGATTCAAATCTCATTAATTTTTTAAAAATTGAAAGAAACAGAAAAACATATATTAAACCAAATATTTACTAGTTAAATCAGTTTGTTATTGTTTCAATTAATCGACAATTTGATATAGTGTACCAAACCCATTAGATCATTAGTTCCTAGTCCAACTGGTTAGTCCAGTCTGGTTTCAATAATACTTACTAATACAATTTTTCTACACTGGGTTATTGAAAACAGTTAATATATTAATTGCACTTGAGGTATAGTAGATTTCATTAACCTAATATGTTTGAATTAGTACATAAAATTGAGAAATATTTTTAATAAAAGGATGGTTGTTATCTTAGCAAGTCAAGAAGAACTTAAAAAAGTTTCTAACTTGACTAAGTTTATGATAGACCTGAACCTTTCATTGTTAACTTAGAATCTTGGAGAATTAATTCAGGATACTGATCATATTTATGCAACATAAGTCTGCTGAAGAATAATAGGAAATTAGCAAAGATGAAATAATCATAAGAATAAGCAATGATGCAAAAGTTGTAACTATGGTTGTAGGGATTTGTGTTCCACCTTTGCCTTTTGACTTAGTTTGGAATAGAAAGAATTTTTTGTTCCAAGATTATCCAAAAACATCATTTTAGTTTCTTACATCACTGTTAATTATGGTTTTTTGTCTAGGATAATAGGTAATAATTGTTCTATTATTCCAAATGACATGTATTATAGATTCACTACATTATTTGATGGATTGTATGCCTTGGATCTAGAGATGTAGTGCTCAGTATAAATGTGAAGAAAGCAACAATTAATGATCCAAGTCAAATCGTCATTTGACATTGTAGATTTTGTTAGATAAATGAGACTCGAATATCTAAGTTGTGTAAACAAAAGCTATAAACACCTAATTTTGTCCAGGCTCTCTAATAGATTTTCTTGGTTTTGAATGTTCATAGGTATCTCTTAACTCGAAAGGAATCCCCAAAGACTACGTGGCCTAGTTTAAGAAATGAAATAAGTTAGAGAGCCCAATTTGATGAAAAAGGATGGCATGTAAGCTTAATTGGATATCCTAGAAAAAAGTGCCAGAATTGGAAAATAAAATCTAAGCTATAAGAAATGAAATGAAAGAAGTAAATTTAACTTATTTCGGCTATTTAAAAAAAGTGGGATATTTGATTGAAGTAATTGGAGTTAAATGAGGACCAAATTTTAAAAGAAGTTAAAAAAGGTTAAAAATCAACCTAATAGCAAAAGTTTACAAAAGTCAAAGTCAAAGATAGGATAAATGATTGATTTTTAAAATCAGAAACGCTAAAAGATTTACTCCACCAAATTAAAATTAAAGATGGATAGGATGTCAACTGAGGATAATTAAGGACAAGATCATGGTAGAAAAATTCTCGAGAGACTAATCATAGGGTTCGAGACAAGTAAACCTTTATTTTTCAGAAGAATACCAATAAACGACATTTAGACCATATGAGGGAAAATCACAATGAATTTTTGAAGGACCAAGAAAGGAATAATTAGACAAAAGAAATAAAAGTGCAATTTTTGGTTCAATAATTCCACCATGGTCGAATGTAACATGTAACGTGGCCTTAAAGTCAAGATTACAATGTTTCACCTTTTTTTGCTTTATGAGTAGACATACATATATGTTGACCTAAAGCGTATACTTCATTTATAGTTGGATATAAAACCACAGAAAGGTAAGTAACAATTTTGAAAGCATATAGCATTAAATGATTTTCGCTAAAACCAAAAATGGGTTATTTGTTCTTTACCTTAATCTACATACTATTAGTTTTTAGTCATTTTGGGACTTTAATGGTATTTTTGAAAATGTCAATGTTTATTATTTTGTCTTTTCTTTTAGTTTTTATAATAGAAAAAAATCCTAACATAAGTTCTTTTATTTTTTTATAATAAAAAATCCTAATAGAAGAAAATTTTTGTTTGTTCATGCCCATATCATCTTTTTCTTTTTTTTCCCCTCTTTTTGCCTTTTACTTTTTTTTCCACCTAACTAGTCGATGATGGGTCAGGAGCAAAGGAAGAAAAAGGAGTGTTAACCATGGAAGATAGTTGCGAGTAAGGTTTTAATCATGACAATGGCCATAAAAAAATCAAGCAGGTAAAATCAAATCTTTATTTTTTTATCTTTTTCTTTCTTTTCTCTATTTCTTTCTCTATTCTACTTTTTGTTTGTAAGATATTGAACTTTTTTCTTGAGAAAGAATAGGGGTTTGTTGAAGTACGAGATGAGATGAAAGTTTGTTGAGAAATAAGAGATAAATATTTTGACTCTATTTTCTTTTACCAAAGCCCACTTTAGATTCTTATTCTAAAGAAACAAAGAGGGTAGGTTTTTGTTGCAGTGAGTTTTTCTGTGTTTTCAAGTTCCATTTTAACTCATTCACTGTTATCGCTTTGATTTTCTTCCTCTTTTTTTTCTTTTATTGGGTATGGGTTTTTATTTTCCTTGCCTCGCATTTTGCTCATTTATTGGCATGTTAGCTTCGAAAATTTTCTTAAATGCTTAAAATATATATATTTTTAAAGTGTAAGTTTAATTCTTTCAACTCTTGTTGTCATTTTGTTATCTATTTTCAAAACTTTTTATCGTTGCTTTGTTATATATTTAATGGAGTCATTATATTACTCAAATCTCTTCATGTTTTAGGTTTTCATCCTACCACAATTCCCCCAAATATAGCCAGGACATGTTATGGCCCTTTTTCCTGATAAGAAGAAGGAAAACTTTCTTAGAGGTTTACAGCATAAAAAAAGTGAAAAAAAAGAAACCGATAGAAAAACCATGATAAATCTTTAAAAATGTTTGTGTGAAGCTAGGATCAGAAATGTTAGCTCTCATTGCTTCTCTAACACCACTTCCTTTTATTTGCTCTTTCATTTACAGGTATATTTAATTGTTTATTTGATGAGAAATATGATAGATAATCACCTATTCAACTACCTTTGTTAATTCATTATTTTGGATTTCATAGCTCATTTCAACTTTTTTTTCCTCTTAACAGCCTTGGTATGCATTAGGTTTATAAGACAATTGATGCATGTAGCTATAGGCTTTCTTATTCTCAATTTTTAAGTACTTACGGTGTCATGAGAAATGGGTAAAGCCCAGTTCTTAATAGTTTTCTACTATAAGGCATTTTCAAACTAACTCAATTCTTTCTTTCTGTGATAAAATTTTTTACTTTTCTTAACACTGATAGTATATCAAATTTCATCAATTGAGAAATGGGCTTTAATGATTTATGTTAAAAACATGTAAATCTTTGGTTGTGTACTATCTTGGGTATGTTATGCTTATAAAGATTCCATTTTTAAAGGGTTTCATGTCAATGATTGTTTTATTGATCTTTTACAACATTTTTACTGGGCAGTTGCATGATTGAGATACAAGAAATTCATACTGATTATCCTTCATTTCATGCTGTGATTGTTGTTGAAAATCTTCGTTTGTTAATATCTTTGATGATATATTTTGCTATTAGTATTAATTATGAGAATTGGTCTCAAATCAAGTGTTCCTGGTTTGCCATCTCAATTGTTATTACCTTTTACAAGGAATTTATGGATTCATTATTTGAGTATCTCTTTGTTGTTGAAAACCTAATTAAAAGAGAGTAGGTGTTTGTTACTTATGAATTTTTGATAAAATTTATTGCTTCTTGAATTTAATTTAATGTTATCACTAATTTTAATATGGGAAATAGAACGATAATCAGTACACCATAAAGCAGATGGTTATAAAGAAAACAAAGCACCTTAAAAATCACTATCTAAAAATCTATTATGTTTTCATGCAGATTTGTCCAGAAGTTGCACTTTTCTCTTTTTTTTCCTTCATATTATATTAGATGTCTTGCTTATGTGTTCTAGATAGTGAGTGATTTATTTGGTCATGTCTTTGTTAGAGGTGTGCCTATTAGTTTCAGTAAATACATTTTATTTAGCTTGAAGTGATGGTCTTATTACCTACTTTTTAAGTTTAGTTTCAATAATCGTATCTTTTTTTATGTTTAATTTTTTTATTTTCTTTTGGGAAAGAGGTTTCTAGTAATTGAAGCTTTGTTCTTTTTGATTTTAGGTCATCATAGATAACAGAATACATATAAATGTGGGTTTAATTTTTTTTTCTAAATCTTCCTAGTAAATGACTTTGATTTGTTGTTATATTTCATTTGGGTTTTTTCAAAGTTTTACAAGTGAAAGACGAAGGCTTCATTTGTTGTATCATATCTTTTTCATTTGTGTAGATTCTTGAGTATGCACAGTTAAAGCACCAAAGGTCAAACTTCAAGCTAAAGTTAGTAGCAATTACAAATTTCTTTCTTTAAGGCATTTTAATAACATTCCAAGCATGGTCAATCTTGCTCTCCATTGTGTGTTCCTCACCTAATTTTTTTTTTGTGTAATTACAATTTTTGTATGCTATTTGTCTCCCTACTACACTGAAAATAAAAAAGCAAAATCATGAATGTTGAGAAAATAAATATTGGTGTATTCTGCATTTTTTTTTGAGTTACTATCATTGTTAAACTTTTTACTGTTTTTTCAACATCTTTTGTAAATCAATTAACTATAATTAAATGCATTATAAAAATGTGCACAGTTCCAACTTCTCAAGCATAAACTTTATGCCCTTAAGATGAAGCGATGTTTAAGTGGTTATTGTTTTAGATTATTGTGAATTTTATCATATATAATTCTCTTGATAACAATTAGGTTGTCAAATTTAGAATTTAATTGCAAGATTTGCTTTTTGAGCATGAGATAAATTTTATCCCAAGAAAAATTCTCAAATCTTACTGTTTTATTCCATATTATATATTCACATAAAAAATATTTTAACATTAAGAAGTTCGTTTGCCATCAAGTCTATTCTTTGTTTTTCTTTGAATTGTTTAATGGTATGATTTTTTATATGCTAGCATCTATTATAATTAAGTTTATATGCTACTATTTTTGTTTTCTATTTTTTGGTTCTTGAATGATTCTTTTTGTTCAAAGAAAACTATAGATTTGCCTATATCATGTGGGAGACTTATATGTTGTGTTGGGAGATTTATTAAGCATTTCTAATTCCTTAAATATATCATACTTTTCATTTATGCGTATTGTATCTTTTTCTAATGATAGGAAAAAAGTACAAGGCTTTTGAGTTTACTTATTGCATAATCAATTCATTCAGGTTGAAATCATTGATCCATTTATTTATTAAATCACTTTTCAAATGAATATATCTTAATTGCTCATCTCCTTTTGACTTCTATTATTGTATTTCAAGTTCAATTGTTTGTGAAAATATCATTTAGATGAACTCTAAAATTTTTTTTTTGTAAAGTCCTAACTTTTATTATGTCTATGTACATATTCAACTTGTAAAAATTAAAATTATATGACTAATATGTAATTAATTTATAGCTTTTTTATCAATTATGTCAAAAAAAAGTTCTCGCAGCATCGTGCTAGTATGTTACTAGTTTATATAATTATAATTGAGGTATTTGTTTATTCATGAGTCTTATTGTAATTTTTTTTATATATAAACATATGAAGATACAGCCCATGAAATAAAGGCCTTAGAAAATAATTGTAAAGCGTTATAACTATGAGATTTGTATGGATCATAACCATGTTTCTAAAATTGTTTATGTTTTTAAGAAAAGGCATCGACAATGCTCTAAAACTAGCATATTTTAAGCCTTATGTATACGTCTTATGCAACTGATCTTGTAGGTTCAGATATGGAGATACACGGAGATAATATATGAGTGTTTATCACTAGAACAAGTTCACTAAACATAAACCGCTATGAGAATTCCATTTAATATTTCACTCAAGTGTTTATGAAAATATTTTCATGTCTTAATAATGTAAGTATTCCTTTGAGTTATGATACTGAGTCATCTTGAATATGGATTAGCATACTTTGATTTCTTCCAAATATGTCCCAAGAAAGGATGTTTTTGGTAGGGTGATTTTGGATATGGGATGAAGCATACAAAGATAGATGAGTAGTGTAAAGAGGATTAATCACACCAAGTGATATGGACCAATCATATTTGTTCCTTTTTACATCAACTCATGGGATTCCTTGTCCAAAGCAATAGTTAAGAAGTTAATATGAAAGCTACAGTAATAATATGGATAAGGCTAAATAGTAAAAACTGATCATACTATTTTTCTTTCTAAGATATATGATGAAAAGATTGAATCACCTAAACAGACTGTACACTAAAAAACTTTCAAACCATGTTGACTCTCATGGCATTTAGTGCCATAATATATTGCTAGATGCCATTTATTGTCTATAAATATACGTTTTTAACCAAATTAATATTATTTATTACCAGCATGATAGGGCTTAATGGGTCAATACATAAAGGTGATTAATAGGATTTAAAATGGGATTGGACTTAATTATAGAAATTATTTTTTCTAAAGGACTTAATTAAATTATTCAATTAAGCACAAGGTTCTAACTGTAATTAAACAAATTTGGCTTGTAGTTGACTTAGTCATTCAAGTGTTGCTTTTGTTGCACCTTAGGGTAGGAATATGCTACTATGATTTTACTTTTTTTTTTCCTTTTTCCAATTTTATAAACATAAAGGGTAAAAATTATTTTTGTATCCTTGTAGCAATTTAATTAGGGACAATTTAAAATGAGGATATGATTTTATGAAAACCAAGACTACTAGCAAAGCTCTTTACCTTGTGAAGATTTCCTAAGTCACTTGTGTGTTACTATTAGAGGTCAAACATTTAGACAACTTTGGTTCATGATAACTAGGCTCAATGTGCAAGAATGGGTGGAGTTGAAACTTGATTTGGAGATCTGGCAATACCAAATCTAAAAGAATAAATTTCATTTTTGTTCTTGTTTGTTCTTGGCAGTAAAGATCGACTATAAACTCAAAAGGTGATTTTTTAGAGGTCAGACACTTAAACAACTTTGGTTCATGACAACTAGGCTCAATGTGCAAGAATGAGTGGAGTTGAAACTTGATTTAGAGATTTGGCAATACCAAATCTGAAAGTATAAATTTTATTTTTTCTTGTTTGTTCTTAGCAGTAAAGATCGACTATAAACTCAAAAGGTGATTTTTAAGATATTTGGTATTGTTTGTGTTTAATTTTCTATTGTGTACTCATTTTGATTAAAATTATATTTATCTTTGTTTAAGCATGAGTCGAATTAAATTGATTTTTAAAAATGCAGTTCTTTCTTGTTTGAAACCTTTCTAAATAATTGCATTTTAACATGAGGCTATGTATCATTTAATTAAATTATAACTTTTAACTTTTAAATAGTCATTTACCTCATATTGAATTTGACATGTGTAGATATAAAGAAAATGGATTAGAAAACTAGTTTAAATTTATGTTCTAGTCAATTGGTATTCTTAAATACTTATGCAAGTTATATATTTAAGCATAAAAGACCATGGTATAGAACAAATTTCATTTTAGTGATTTATTAAGAGTAATAATAAAACCAAACTATGGCATCTAGTGTGCAAAATATGTTCAAACATAAGCATGTAAACATATTAAAGTGTGTCATACGTATATTAGAACCAATAACAAGCTATCATATACCCAAAGAAGTGTATAAATCTCAAAACATACTTAGAGTGGAAGTTTTCTTTAAGTTTTTTTCTCTTTAATTGATTCAAGGTAATCCTTGCAATTTTTCCTCTAGTGACTAGACTTACGGCAATAAGGGCATGTTCTTTTAACATTGCCTTTGGCTTTCTTTATTCCACCATTAGGCTTTAATTTTTTTTAAAATAGGAGGTACATCTTATCTATTTTTCCTACTTTTCTTTTTCTTTAACTTAGAAAAAGAAACTAAAACCACAGATGACTTTTCCTTTACAATGGTTTTCTCAGCCATAATGAGCACATTCAACTATCTAGGGAGAGTGGACTTTAAATGATTCATGTTAAAGTTAAACACGAGTTATGAATTTATACGGTCAACACTTAGATCATAACCCATGACCCATCCTAGTTGCTTAAGTCTCATGATACATCCTATCATCTTTAACATATAAGGCCTCATAGGATGTCTTTTGACATCTTGCTTTGTAACATTTGTTAGAGATGCACTATTAGAAAAAACTTAGTTCTAATGGTTTATTTTCAATGGAATTTTCATTGAAAATCTTTGAGAATTTTTTATGGATAATTTGTCGAAATTACCCTAATTTCCTCGAGAATGTTTTTAGAGCATCACAGTTCATATGCACCAACATGCGCCAAAAACATTTATGATGGAATTAGGTTTTTTTCAATGGAAATATCTATCAAAATTTTTGAATATATGAAATAGATAAATAATTATTTTTTAATTGGTTTAAAAATAGTTTTTTCGATTGAATTTTTTGTTAAAATTTTTTCATATTTTTGATAAATATTTAGTTGGAAAAACTATTTCTGATGGAATCATTTTTTGGGGAAAATCCTCACCCAAAAATATTTTCAATGAAAAATTCCATAAAAATAACTCAAAATCTCATCGACAATAAGTTTTTCCAACTAAATTTTCATTGGGAAATGTCGCATCCAAACTATTTTTCAATGGAATTTACTTTAAAAAAAAGAAAATTACATAAAAAATAAGTCTGTTATAAATATCGAATTAGTAGCCTTTTCTAATTTCTGCACAAATTTTTTATTCTTTCTTTGGTTTTCCTAAGTTTTTTGAGTTTTTTTTTTTAATATTAAGGGATTTTTTTTATGGTTTTGAGTATTTTTTAATATTTATAATTTAAGGTGTTTTAGTTTAATTGTTTGTGCATTTGCAAGTTTAAGTGGTGATTTAGGTTTTTTTTGGGTTTCTGACAAAGTAGTTACATTTTCTACAGTCTACCTAGTATTTTACTTTTATAATTATGTTTAAAATGATTTTTTTTGTTGATATTTGTGTGTGTATATATATATATATATGTTTTACTAAGGCTTACTGCTTTAGTAGATATACTTTTTGGGATTTTTTTACAAATTTGGGGCAGTTTAAACTAGGATTAATGGTTGTATGCTTGAAATATATATTTTTTGTTTCGTGTAAATATATATTTATAAAAATATTTATGTTTTATTTTTTAAGCTATGGCATGTTCTTTTCTCTTAAGTGGTTAGGTTATCGTTGCATAACTTATTATGCTATAAAACACATATGTATGTTATTTTTTTTATATAAATTATAATAATTTTAATTATATATTATTAATTAAATAATTTACCTTTTAACTTAACGTTAATGCAGAAAATTAAATAATCTATTTTTAATTAAATCATTAAATTATTAATTAGATAATTATTTATGTGCATACATTTCATTACTTTTTATTTTTTATATACGTCATACTACTAGACCTGCTCATAGGCCGTGCAGGGCTGGATTTGGCGGGGCTTGAGTATGGTATTAACATTAAATATGCTTACCCAAGCTCGGCCCGACTCGAAATATGGGCCTCAAATATTGCCCAAACCTGCCCATATTGGTAAATATATAGTCCCAGCCTATTTAGACCCGCCCATATTATTTTTTTATAATTTATTTTTTTAAAAAATTTAATCTTTATTAATTCAATAATTTTCTTTTATTAAGTTTATAAATATAAATAATTTAACTTAATTTTTAAATTTACACTATAATATTATATAAATATGTATTGTTTATATGACAAAAATTATATAATACATAAAATATAAAATAAATATATATAATGTAATAGTAAAATGGGCTAGGCTCGGGCTTTGAAAGTTGAACTCAAGGCCTGGCCCATTTTTTAATCGGTCCTAATTTTTTTGTTCAAGCCCATTTTTTTGGCCTAATATGTTTGTCCAAACCTTCCCAAATATCAGGTGGGCCTTCGGGTTTAGGCAGGTAACTCGACCCTTGAGCAGGTCTTGTACATACTAATTAATTTTTTGCTTATTATTTTTATAGATACGATATGAGCCACTAGTAGAGGTAGAGCTCAAGGTGATCACCTAGGCCAACGAGGGGCTATATTCAGCATTTTTAGAGCAACTACTTTTCTTCATTGATCTACATATGTAGGGGCATCCGTCACTGTTGAGAAGGATCCATCTCCATCATCAATGACACCTCCATTATTAGGGGACGACATTAAGCAACATTATCTTATGATCCCTTAAAGTTACAGATAGATAAGCATCGATTAAACCTTGTTGAGACCTCACTACCTCCAGTGTCGGCTGAGGCGACTAATTCTCTTACTGCTCATTGACCTAAGGTAGGCGGTTCCAGTGGATTAAGAAACGGGATAGAGGCAAGACAAAAACATTAATATTACCAGCTAATCTTACTGATAGGTTTCAGCTTACGATATTGAGAAACCTATAAGTTTGTTTTTATAGTTTTTAATAAATTATTATTTTTAAATTTTATATTCTTATAACCATCTCATTTTATTGTAGCACTTTAGTGTATCCGAAAGTTAAGATCACTATTGGTTTACTAATTAGGCTACATTATTATGCATTGTAGCTGACTTGGAAAAAAAATTTTGGCTGCAATGAAGGACTAGATGTTTATATATTTGGGGTAAACTTTCAAATGAAACAAGTTTATAAGATTTAAATAATTTCCAAAAGATAATCCATTTTTATTTTGTATTAATTCATACTTGTTCATTGTAAGGTAAATGCTAATGGCTTGCAGAACAAACATTCATGGTTTGGTGATTATTTGAGACCATTGGAAGGTAATAGTGTAAAGATATAATGAACATGGAGTGCAAGAATACTCTAAAATTCTTCCAAACCAATCACATTGAGGACTGCAAGGGATACCAATACGATTGGATCACCATCCCTATATGAGACCAGGTCATTGACCTGTGGAATTCAGACGCTTGGAAAGCTAAATTCGTGAAGGTATTAACTAACTGGAACACAGAGAAGAAAGCTTCTATCAACAAATACACTGATGGGTTGCTTCTCTTTCTAGTGACTTGGTCAATGATGGTAAGTAATTAAACTATTTATAATTTAAATTTTATTAAATAATAATTTCATTATTATATTCTATAATATTCAAAAAATTAGAATTTTCTTTCATTGTATTCACAGCAACAATGTAATGATAATTCTATAAAATAGAGTTATTTGATTTCACTATATACATTATAGTAGCTAAGTCTTAGAAATTTTTATTTAGTTTTTATCTTAGCTCTATTTACTTTCCTTATATTTAAATTACTTAGTTATTTAAATATTTTTCATATTTTTTATAGGTCAAAACCTAAAGGACTTTCTAAAAGTGCAATAATAATCAAGCAAAGAGACTAAGTTTGACAGTTTTCAAAAATAACTTGTTTAGGCTACTTCTAGACCAAATTTCTCCTCTTTAGAGTTTTGCTTTTATATAAGAATTTTAGGATTAGAATTAGAGATAACTCATATACTTTATAGCTCTAATTTTCTCTAGTTTTCTAAAAGGAAAGCAGCCATCAAGATTTTACAATTGGAGAAGGAATGAAGAAGTTAAAGACTAAGACTCGACGACTCTCAGTTTTCTCTTTCCTTTAATTTTTCTATCTTTATTGTAATATTTATGATAGTGAAACTCGAGTGTTTTATATTTTATTTAATTACTATGAACTAAATTTATTTAAGGTTACAATGGAACTCAACATGTAGTTTAGATTATTTATTCTCTTTTCTTAATTTAATGATATTTGAGTTATTTATTCAATCTTGTTCTTAATGCTTCTAATTTTTAGGCCACCAATTAGACTGATTTAGTAACCCTAATGAACTTGGTAAAGAAAATTTTATGTTTAGAACTGGATTGAATGACATATATTTCATATTTATTTATTAGGATGAATTGATCTGCACGTGAGATAGGAATATACAGGCATGCAATATGTAACCAAATTAAAGTCTAAGCTTAATGAGTTTTTTTTTAATTAAATTTGCATAGGAATATAGTAAACTAGCTAGGAGAGATATTTTTATAAGACCATCGGAAGATATTTAGTCATAAATTAGAATTTAGGTTAACAACCCATTACCATTAGTCAATTTAAGAGGGCAAAATAGGTTCAAATAAAGTGTTAAGGGAAATTGTAATAGGCTTTTCTCATTGATTAAGTAAACCTAATTTGTTTTCTATGCTAGTTAGTTAAATTTAGTTTAAGTTTAATTTTATTTAATAATATTTTAATTAATTAATTGGGTAAGATTAAGTTATTTTAATTTTAATAGCTAGCAAATTTTAGTATAATTCCTCATAAGAGCAATATTCTATCTCATCACTTTATTACTTAGCTAGGATACGTGCACTTACGTGGAAATCTGACAACATGTGAGCCAATATTAGTAGAAGTTTTTAAATTGACTCATAAGCATGCTTTAGGTACTAAGATTATGTGGATGGAAAGTCCTATGCTGTTAGTGCAAGTGATAAATATTAATCAAATATAGATTTATAATTGCTACTATTTTGCATGACATATTAATTGATACTTTGGATTGTTTTGTAGGAAATTTATGCCGCAAATTTGCATGCATGATTTGAGGACGATCCATTGACATATCTTTATTTCGACCTTACAGTTGGTCTTATGCTATTAAAGGCGTGGAGACTACTCGGACACACGTCAATGGGTTTGAAACCATGCAGAAGGCATGCCATATTTTTCCATTTGCCAATAGATCACTGATGTCTGATACTGCAAGTTACAGCCTAACGACTCTTGCTATTGCCTAGTAAGCATCATTGTCGACAAAACAGCTGTTTGCAATAGATCTTGGTTTGCATGAAAAGATGAACAATCTGACCAATGTTGTTGGTTAGATGTAGCAGGTGCTATTCATCATATCATGGTGGCAAGAGATTCAATAGCAGCAAATTTTTTGCCGCAACAATAGATACAGTAACGTAGTAACAACTATAGTATAAGAATTTCATGATTGCGCAGATCCAAGAGAAGTATTTGGAGCTTCAGCAACTCCTCAATGAACAAGCAATTGATTCTAGCAGCAGCGACCTTCCACCCTTCCCTCTTCAGCATTTATAATGATTTCTTTTGTATTTTTTATGCAACTCTAGACATATAATTTTATTTAATTGTATTTTATTTATTATATATTTACATTTTGTTTATTATGATAAGGGCACTTTATTTTTATTTTTAGATTAATTATTCAACTTTAAAATATTTAAATACTAAAAAAAAATTGTACAATAAATTTAATAAAAATAAAATATTTTAAAAAGTATTTTTAGTGAATTTTTTGTCGTTACTAAACATTTTTAGATAGATTTTTTTTATAAAAAATTTGTCAAAAATAAGTTTCAGATAAAAATTTTCATTACAAATAATATTGGCGAAGGAAAACTTTCGTTACTGAACTTTATTTTCCTACTGTGATTTTCAGTTGCTAAGAAAATTTTAATGATTGAATTTTTTTGTTGGAAATGTTACTGACGAAAACATTATGAGCGAAGGATTTTTTCTAATGAAAATTCTAGCTAAAAGTCATTTCCTACATGTTATATACTTTTTCAATGAAAAATTTCATGGAAAATAAGCCTTTCCTCATAGTAATGTCAAAGCTCTTAGTACAGATCTCTTTATTGAAGAGTTCTATAAGGTTACAATGATATCCTAAACATCATAGCCTCACGTTACTTTTGGGGTTTAAACACAATGCTAGTCGACATCAAACATCTGTTTGATCAAAGATCATTTTTATGAACTAGATAGACCATCCTAACTTCCAAATGCATTGGTGGCAAGCTTTTTCTAATAAGTTTATCTAGAACACGTCTTTCTCTCTTGTTTTAGCATAATTTTGATATTGTGCAACCTGTCAATGAAGTTCGGCCTAATCAACTAATTAGCATCAATCATGCTCCTTAGTCACAAGTTTCTAGCCATGTGTTTATATCGTATATGAACAAAAATAGTTTATAGTTAATAATTGCAGTTTAATCACTAATGTAAATTTTTACAGCTTTAGTGATTATTCTTATTATTTTAACACAATGATAACTCTCATCTATTATTTCAAGAAATTTAATTCTTATATTTTTTTAATGAGCTAGACCTATTTTATTCTACTATGTTCGTGAGTGACTCAACAAGCTATGTTGAAACTACTTAAACATGTAACTTAGCATTCTAATTGCATCTCTATGAAACTTCTGGAGGAGTTGGGGGATAAAACAATACGTAGATGCATCATATGCTTTAGTCTAATCATTGTCTAATACCATAAGGTCAAGTTTGGCTCAATTGAACAATACAACACTAGTTGAGTAGAACCCATATTTATAACTCAAAATAGTTTCTAACGGAATTTTCCATTAATTATTTTTTAATTGCTTTATTATAATAATAAATTCATTGAAAAAATGAAAAGTATAGTAATAAAAGTGCACTAATTAAAAGATTAATGGTAAATTTAGAAAATTTACATAAGTACAATAGTAAATTTGTACCTTATTCCAATTCAAAGTATACCTTATCGAGGTGGCAAATGAATAGGCTGGGGAGGATTCAGATTGGGCTGCCTTCAGATTTGGATTATTTCAGGCTCAAATTTATTTCTAGTTCAGATTATTCTCAAGTTTGAATATTTTCGGGTTTTAATTTTTTTGGGTTTGGATTTTTTGAGCTAAGATAATTTGAGTTTGGACTATATATTTTGAGTTTAGATTATTTTGGATTCAGATGATTTGAGCTTTAGCTAGCTTAGACGAATTTGAAACATTTTTGAATTTTGTAAGCAATAAATATTTTTTAATTTGTATTTCAATAATTAATTTTACTTTTACGCAGTGACAAAATTACTAAAATTAAAATTTTAAAAAAGAATAAACATTTTATTATTATTTAAAAATATTATACCATGACGATTTGAACATAAAAAATATTACATAATATAAATATTTAGGACTATGTAATCAGTTGATTCGAGAAGAAAAAAAATCAAAAACTAAATAATCAACTATGTTAAAGGAATCTACCGAACCAATGACTTTTATGATGATAATTTAATCAAACTAAATTTCAGTCGATTATGATGTTTAGTTTGGTTAAAAAGGGGGTTTCTTTTTTATTTTTATTAACTTTTTTAGTTTACTTGGGTTGAAAACTAGGTATGGGTAATGGGTCGATAGGTTAAGTTTGATTGGTTTTTTGGGCTTTGGGCTAATGGACTTTATACTTGGGCTAGTGAGTTAAGTTTTATTGGCTTGTTGGATCACCTTGGGCTAGTGAGTTTTATTTTTAGTTTGAGTATTAATTTAATTAGCCTATTAGTATATACATATATATATATATATATATATATACATATTTATATATACAAATATTAAATATTATAAGTTCTACTAGCCAAAAAAATATTATAAGTTTAATTAATTCAGTCTAGTTCGATTAATGATTTTACATCTGATGGCCAATCAAATTAATCTATTTAACTGACATATAAAATCGAAAAAATTATCAAACCGATTTAACTTAATGAATTTAACGAATTCCTTCAATTAAGTCGATTTGAAACGACTTGACTTATGCACAACCCTATAAAACATTATAATCATTTACAGATATTTGTAAAATATTGAAATTTATACCAAAAAAATTTGAACCTTGTCTTGAAAAAAAGAAACGAAAAACTTTACTAAGTGAGCTAATCTTGAATTTTAAGATAATATGCTACTAAAATTAAATTATATAAACTATAATAAAATATAATAACAATTTAAAAATATTTTTCTCAATTAAAATATAATAATAATTAACTATGTTAAATACCCTTACTTATTGAATCATAAAGGCACAAATTACGTCTTTGGATGACTTGATGCATACTTAAAAATTGGATTTGTATGATTTTAAAAATTAAAGAATATCTCTTGTTTAAATATACCTTAATTTAGATGTATTTAATTAGGTTATATAACCTTTTTAATCTTTATATTTTTATTTATAAGACAATGTTTTTTTTTTTATTTTGAGTAATCTTAATATTTTTATACATTTGAACACTAAGAGAATGATTTAAAGTTAATTTTGTTAATAGTATTATTATTTATTAGTGTTACAAAAAATATCAAGTTTAATTATTTATTGAAATTATATGCTATTTTTGTTATTTATATTATTATATTAAAATTTAAATTTACATGTGAAATAAGTATAATAGTATATTATACATGATCATTTTAATTTATTATGCTTAATTATTGTAAATAGAACATGAATAATACTCAAAAAGTATTGAAATTTATAGTCAATAGGTTTTAAGTTAAATCTAATTTAAATATTCAGTATTAATTTTTTTATTTAATAAACATTATTGATATAGTTGTATAATGATTGGAAATATATTTTCATTAAATCTTTATTTATCATTTATATATTATATTTTAAATAAAATTATCTAATTATAGTTTATTGCATTTTTGGTTTTTTACGAGTTTAGATTGGATTGGTCTTGGGCTCAGATTAGATCAGTCTCAAACTCATATTTTAGGTTTTTACGGGTTTCAGATCAGATTAATCTCGAGCTCAAATCAAATCGGTCTTGAGCTTGGATTGTAACAGATTCGAGCTTTTATTGAATTTTTTCAATTTTGGAACTTTTTAGACTCAGGTTTTTTCAAACTCAGATTTTTTTTGATTTTAAACTTTTTTGGGCTCGGATTTTTTTAGATTTTGGCGTTTGACTTTTTAAGTTAATTTGAATCGAATTAGATTTAGTTTCAGATAAGCTCGGGTGGGATTTGCCAGCTCTATACCTTGTAATTGAAAGATAAAGTAAATAATTATATTCAGAATTTCAATTTAATTTAATAAAAGATACTATTTATAGAATTATTATTTAATCGCAGTAAGCAACAAAAGAGAGAACCAGATCACAACTATATGGTTTCAAATCCAAATAAAAAAAATAATTAATTTTAAGTGGAAATAGAAGAGAAACGGCTTGAACGAATTGAAAGACAATTAATTGCCTTACAGTAAATCAAATTGAACATGAATATCTACCACTAAAGAAGCTAAATAGAAAACTCCTTAAAAAACACGAGGTAAAGAAGAAAAAAAAAAAGTGCATAATCTGATTTGGTTAAGATAGAAGATGATCCTTCGTAACCGAAAAAGTTAAAGCAAAGGACAAACAAAAAATACGAAAGAGAAATAGATGAAGACGATTACTAACATTAGATTAACCTGAAGAAAAACTTGTAAATAAAAAAATCAAAAGTATTAGCAGACAAGTTTTATTGTTTTATTATTTTTTTAATTATACTTATTTTGTACGTGGGATCTTTAGTTTATAGTTTTCATTATATTTTTTAATTTCACTTTATTTTAGTGTTAGATGATTATTTGAATTTCATTATTATGAAAAATTTGGAATTAATTCCCTCATGCTATAGCTTGAATAAATGACTTTTCAAAGCTAAAGAGAATAAATGTAATTAGATTGATTTAAGGTCCATTTGTTTTACGAAAAATAATTTTTAAAAATAATTTTTCATATTTTCTGATGTTTGTTTCAGTTAAAATAGCTTAGTCAATGAAAATAACCTATAAGTCAACATAAAATGAAGAATTTTTCATGAAAAATGGCTTCCTTTTCAAAAGTGCAATCTAGAATAAAAAAAAGCTCCCTATCAAGTAGTATAATTTATATATTAAAACTTAACTTAACTCGAGTCAATTATTACTATTGTTATTATTATTATTATTATTAAAAATATATTATATTTAATTAAAAATATTAAAATATTAATATAAAATTATTTTAATAATGTAATATTTATATTTTGAATATTATTAAACATAAATATTTATATTGTAATAATATATATTATTTTAAATAAAAATATTAATATAATTTATTATTGTAGTAATAAATTAAATGTAAAATAGTATTTTAATATTTGTTTGAAAATGTTTTTATATGACTATTTTAATAATAAATTTATATAAATTATACTTTGTAAATATTTAATATTACATTTTTAATATAAAAATTTAATATTTTAATAGTATAGAAATATTAATAGAAATAACATTTTAATAATTGTTATCATATCTTAAAAACATTTATATAATTAATTGTTTAATAATAAATAGTATTATATTACGTATCTAATGTTAATATAATATTTTATCATTAAATATTATCATTAAAATATTACAATTTTAATAATTAATATTTTAATATTTATATCAATATTACTATGTGAAAATTTTAAAATAATATTTAAATATTAATTATATTAATATAATAATATTTTAAAATATTTATATAATTAATGTTTTAATAATAAATACTATTATTATAAGGAATTAATATTAATATAATATTTTAGTATTAAATATTATATAAAATATTACTATTTGGAATATTAATATTTGGAAAAAATAGTTTTTAATATATCAAAAATTAATAATTTAATACTTACGTCAATATTGCTATTTGAAAAATGTAGATTTTTCGAAAAATAACCAAATAACAAATATTATTTTTCATTGAGTGATCTAGATATTAGAAAATCTCAGCTTTTTCAAAAAAATTTATATTTTTCAACTAATTTCAGTGAAACAAACTAACCCTTAATGTAAAGATTATCAATCTACACAAAATGTTTAATATTTAAACTATTTATTATTTTTAATTATTTAAAAAATTATCTTAAAATTTATTAAAAATGTTCATGGATTAAGCTTAGTTGGATCAAGCTCAATTAACCTTTTAAATTTCTTGTCTACAAGCTCTGTTTGGCTCAGCTCATTGCACTTGAAAAGCTCAAAAATAATTTTAGAATTATAAGTAAATAAAAAATTATTAATATATTAATATGTCTGGTTAAATCTAAATTTTTAAAGTTTTATTCAACGCCTCTCTGGGGAATGTATCTAACATGTATCTAATCTTACTTTTAATAAAAGTATTTAGTAATTGTTAAATTCTAGTCCAAACAAAATAAGTAATATGCATCTAATCCTACTTTTATCAATTGCCCTTGACGATAGGATATGCCTTTTTATGGAGATTTCACGCCCAATGACCTAGCAAGCTTCTAGATAAGGAACAGTTAATTTTAACTCTCTGCAACATCTAGGAGGATCCAAATATATATATATATATATAGATAGATAGATAGTTGATGTCCATTAACGAGGGTGAAGACAATTAGCAAATAAATTTAAAATTTTGACGTGCAAGTGTGCACTGTTCAATACCACATGCAAGCGAAGAGCCAATGGTTATACACTCCATTGTCAATAATAACAGCGAGGAAGCAAGAAAAAAAAAATGGTTTTCAAATCGACAAACTTGAGAAAAACAAAATTACCCAATTCTCGAGGAAGCAAAACCCACTAAACAGGAGCAGAAATAGTAATTTATCCACAAAATACAAGCTGTAAATCTCCACATACAAACAATTTTGACAGAACCCTTTGCCCTCTGCAGTAAGTTTTTGAAGGAAAACCAATAATTAAAAACAACATATTTTCTCTTTCTTCTCACGTATTTTAAACTTGAAATACGTTCTACTATTAGCCCTGATTTATAATATGAGTAGCGGGATTGGTTCTTCTGCTAGTTAAAATAAAAGAGAGTGCGGAGGCTCCAATGGTGCCAAAAGAAAAGATCTCTAGGTCTAAGAATCAGTTCAGAGAATTGATTGAGATAATCAACCATTCCATAGCCTGACAAATCATTCTCTTGTACTTATGTTTCACACTGTTTCATCTCTTGCATTATCTTTTCAATTATTTGATGTCAACAGATATGATCAAGTTTTATTGTGGGTTGCCTAGCACTGGTCGGGTATTTAAATCCGATTTGCAAACGCATTTTTTATAGCGTTTTATTCATCTTGATTACTGATACAGTGAATACAAAACTTACTATAAAATATGATAATTATAATTATAATCATAAGAGAATTCTTTCTTAATTAATTTTAAAAATAGTTCATTACAAAACAAACTGCTTCTTTACTTACAAAAAGAACCTAAAACACAAGGTAAAGACGTCTTTGATGTAGGTTTGCCACATGAACTTTATGAATTAATGAATAATATATAAAACTCTCATATACTAGAGAAAAAAGTTTTTGTTAATAACGATATATCTTTTTGAAAGAAACTTTTTCTTTGAATATAAATTCTCCTTTTAACATAATTATAAAATTTTCTATTCTGATAAGTAAAAAATATTATTACTTCATCATTTAATTTTATTTGTTTAATTATAGTTGATTATTATCTTCATTTTTAGAAGAGATTGATCCGGGAAATATAAGGATATGTGCTCTTTCAATGGGTTTATTAGTAGCAAATGTAAAGGCTATAGATGAATTAACTGATTCATCATTATCGCTATCCTTGGGTTGATTAAATAATATTTTTGCACGATTTTTTATCTCCTCTTTTAGATATTTGTTATCTTTAAGGTACAGATTAGGGCCTGATGCTTTAAATTCTACTGGTTTTATTAACCTTTTATTAGCTTCTTCAGTTTAGGACCCAATCAACAAAGACAGTTAAACCTCTAAGATTCATTAATCTTGGTTGGATTTCTGAATAAAAAATTTTATGTTCAAATATTTTTATCATTTTACTATAAAAAACTTTTAAAGAAGTTTGAGCTAGATTTGTAATTCATGAATAGTTTTTCAACTTATTGTTAGATAAGGTTGATGTAACCCTACATTAACTAGTGAAAAAAATAACAACCACCACTCTTGAAGACGTAGGTGCATTACCGAACCTTGTTAAATCTTTGTGTTAATTTTTTCTTTTCTTTTCTTTTTGTAGTTTTGTGATTCTTTGATTATTGCACTCAACAATCTTTAACAACCTTACTATCAATTTTAATAAAAAAATTTTGCAGGGGTCAAACATATGTGAAATCTTTTTATTCTATGTATAATAACTAATAATTTTTTTCTCAAAGATTATATAATTCTATCCATTAAGTTTAAAATTTCTAGAATTATAACCATAAAGTAGTTCATTTTTATCACCCTATGCTTTTGGTGCTGCTTCCCAATTGTTTTCAAAAGCATTTGTTTGTAGCATTAATTTTCTACTATTTCATCTTCCAAAGTTAGATAAAGTTTTTCTTTATCTATTAAAAAGTAAGTATTTGTAGGTAAGATTATTACCTAATAGTATATCTCCAAGCATAGCAGAAATCTTAAAATTTTTGGAATAATAAAATTTTCTTATTACATCATATTGGGACGTTTTTTTTTTGCCTTGAATTGTATTAAAGGCAACTATAAATCTTACACTCTATAATCTTTTGTTAATGAAAGTAAAAAAATATATTCACAAATTATAAATTATAAAAAAAAAAATCTATTTATGTAATTTACGATGATAAATTTAACTATTATTAACCATTAATTATCCACACTCAATTAAAACTGCCAAAGTAACGATCTTCAAAGTCCTATTGCAACAGCTATATGGAATTGTCATTGCAACAAGCGTTAACGAAACATTCACAAAAGCTATTTCTTTTTGCTAGTTCCGATATCGCCCTGACCGCAGACCCAAAAAAGTTCTAAAAAGGAAAACTGTCAACAACTACTACAGTACTCGTGTGGGACGTAGCTAAGTAGCTAACTTTCTTTTTGTTTTCAGTACGTTTATTATATGGGTTGGCAATGCCACAAAATTCAAAAATACAAGTAAAACCTTTCAATGAAGATCATGACGTATGAACATAGAGTAACAGGGCAACTTTGTTTTTACCTACATCGATTTAGTTCCTAACAAAAGAGTACTTGACATGATGTGTTTGAGGTTTTTTTTCTAGTTAAGCTTTATTAGGTGAAAACTATGAGGGTTTGTAAAGACATCGTAATTATGACTCTAAGATAGAATCTAATACTTAAATCAATACAGCATTAGGGGCTTAGCAAATATATATATATATATATATTATATACAAAATATCAAGGGGTTCAAGGGGCAAAAGAAAGAAAGCAGGTGAAATAACATTAGGCTTTAATGTTTTTCTCTGATATTTGAACAGCTTTTGCTCTAGTTATTTCTGCTTGGCTGTAGACTTAGTTAGAAGTCTCTGGACTGAATTAGATATAGACCAGATGTCTCCTGAATCTACAGTCGTTGGGCAATTATAAATCCATCAAGTACATATCTGACATGATTAAGTTAAATAAGGGCAATGTGAAGATGAAAAGGTCTCCTTTTCTTTAAAATTGATTTCTTATATAGAAAGGTTGATGGAAAGATAATTTTGGTTTATTTTTTGCTCATTATAGTAAATTTTGCTTTGTCAAGTACATAAGCTAACATCTTAATTGTAAAACTCAGAATCTTTATTCAACTCTAACTTTATCCATTGCCAACTAACATTATATGTTCCTAAAATGTTAAATTTTTAATTGTAATTTCATAATTTAATACTTAATAAACTCAAATACTAAAAATATTAGGAAGATATCAAATTTCAACTTAAGCTCGGACGGATCTCTGCTCTCAAAATCTCACGTCTTTTATCAACAAGATCTGGAATTATTAATTTAAATGTCCTAATACTCATTCATGTATATTTTCCCACTTTCTGAAATATTTGACTTCCCATGTAATGTTTTGGAAAAAGCAAAAAACTTCAATATCAAACTTACCCAAATTATCAAAGATACCATAATAATAATAATAATAATGTTATTAGTAATACTATTATTTCAATATTATTATTGTTGTTATTATTATTACTACTATTTTTACATTTTCCCCCTTCAATATATTTCTTCACCTTAATTTCCACTTTTTCAAGTGTACCAAGGATTAATTTGGATATTTAGGTAGACTTGACCGAATGTGTAGTTTTGGAGTTTTTGAATAGATTTTAGAGGAGATCTTTGAGACTAACAAAACCATTATACTAGTGTCAAAACCAATGGGCAGACAAAATAAGCCATTTGGTTATTTTTTATATAGAATTGATTGGTTATTTATTTATTTTTATTTTTGGGTTAGTAAACTAAAAGCTCATGGTCCAAAGCAATGTCTTCTACTAGTAAACCACAAACCATAAACAACATTAAGATTCTCCACGCACGTTTTAGTATTTGGGATTACTTGCTTATAGCTACATATCCAAACGCTACATTTGGCCTCGTATCAACCTCATTTTCTACTTAGCTTCATTGGTTACGCATTTTCCTCGCTTCAACAAATAGCAATAATCTAAACAATAAGCATTATCAAGGCTAGTTCAATTTTTGTTGCCTTTCCAAATAAAGATCATTTTCCTGGTATAAACTAAAGGTACCTTTTGACACTGGATTTGGGATACTCTCACATCCCACCAAATGTCAAAAGACTCAAAAAGTTGTAGACTAAAATACGTTCTTATATTTAATAACGGAGACACTTAAGGACAAATGGTCTGGTGTTAGCCTTACCTAAACCAACTCTAGGGATGATTAATCATTATTTAATTAATTATGGTAAAAATTAGAACATTAATATTCATTCTTTTCTCGTAGTTGTTAGCATCTCTCTTTGGATGTTGGTTGGTTTTCCCTTCTGGCTTCTAATGTCCTATAAAATATATAAATTAAGAATAAACACCTATAATATATATATATATATATATATGTATATTAAGAGCAAACTAAATCTTACATGCTTGGCTACGGTCTGAAAAAAGTTTAAATTCTAATTGCAGATCTGAATTTGACCCGACTCAATCTGCTCATTTAGGTTTAAATTACTGTTCATCCTATCAAAGAATTATTTATATATTAATATTTATATATTTTATAATTAAATTTAAATAAAAATATATAATTTTAATTTAAAATTACTGTTTTGGATCTAATAGGGTTGACTCGACGTAAGAAAATTAAAACTCTAACCCAAGTTCGACCTTGCCTGGGCAGGCTGTTCGACCTTTGCCCAGATCTTAGAGCAAACCACCTTCTTTAATTTTCTCAAATACTATTGATACAAATTTCATCCCTTGCTCTCCTCCATGCAATTTCTAGGACTTTCTAAAATCCAGCCCTTACTCATTGAGCTACCTTTGGGTTCAGCTTATGAAGATCATCATAATCCTTGTAGCAGCTGCTTAGTCTTCAATAAGTATCATTAAAAATTATATTGGAAATTATCATTGAATTAGCTTGTCTTAACCTTATGCAATCTTATTGCTACAAATTGGGTAAAGTATGTTATAAGATTCAATCCCAGGTCTTGCAAAAAAAAAAAAAAAAATCCTCTTCACTTCGAGTTAGAAGACCTTGAACAAAAGTACATGATCATCTGTAAACTTCGTTTGCATATGCACTATTTTGTCTTCTGTTTGTTCCCAAGACTGCCATGGAATAATTAGAAAACTACACAACTATATTCAGAATTCGACTTTAATTATTACAATTATAATCACTAGTCGATCCCGACATGTAGCAGCTAATTAAGTTGTGCAAAATACTATTCCATAAAGGTGGCCAACCTCGTAATTTTGTGTGCAAAACTGCCCCAACAAATGGAATGCATCCATGGACCATAAACAAGTTCAAGAATAACAAAGGAACTTTGCCTCTCCAAGAACTCACCAGTGCCAATATTCAACCATGGAGGAACACTAACAAGAAATTACACCATTTTTAATGCCCTTAATTAGGCATTTACCAATGCATTTTTTTTACAGTAACCTGCCTCGAGACGACAACATCCCATGCTTTCTTTTGATTATTCAATTATCATAGTCATTAATTTCTTTATACTGTAGCATCAACATGCTTTTTTTTTTTTTTTAAACCAATGAAAAGCTAATAAATTTCCCATGCACGAATTCGAAAACAAAAAACAACTACCAATATTATCATTGTTCTTTTTCTTTTTCCTACTAACAACTTTTTCACTAGGAAGAAAAAAAAAAAAAGAGAAGGAAGTGTGATTAGGAGAGTATCACCGGCGGTGGTTTTCAGCTCTGGGGTGGCTATCAGATGCCGGAGATGATAACAGTAAGCCAACAACGATATCAGCAAAAGCACTAATAATAAACTTGTGGGTGCTTTTGGGGTTTAAAGTAAGGTAACAAAGTAGTAGTTCATGCAGGAAATCCCAGTCCTTCTTCACGTCGGTTAAGTTTCTTGCTGCGATCATTTCTTGCATTGAAAACCTGAAATCTTTGTAGGGATCCGGTGAGTATTTTTTGACTGCAACGCCTCCATCCAGCCGTGGTGCCTCTATAATAGACTCTGCCCCGGTTCTTGTCTCAGACGACTCGATGATGGAGTTGGAACGGCCTGGGGAAGAGAAGAAGAAACGCTGGGAAGCGAAGATGTTGGCTAAATCAGGGGGCGACTCAGCGTCAGAGACAGAGTCGAAGGACAGGAAGACGGTGCCATTGGAAGGAGTTACAAGGGATTTGAAGGTTGAAGCTGATGAAGGTAGGTCATAATGAGAGTTGAAGTTGTCGAGGAGAAGTGCTGTTGTTGATGAGGTGTCATCTTGTTTTGTGGGCGATGGTGGTGAGATTGAAGATCCACGCTCCGATTTCGGCTCTGTGAAGCAGAGATGAAACTTTTTCCAGAGTAATCTCGACATTTCCTTCTGAAGAAGCAGGCCAGGGGAAGATCTGATTTGAAGACTAAAAAAAAAAAAAAAAAGAAAAAACTAGAAAGTAGAAAGAGAAAGAGGTGGGATAGTGTGGATTTTATTCGGTGGAAAAAAAAAAAAAACACGAAGCCTGGAGCTGGAGCCTGGAGGGCAGCAAAGATTTTCCTTTCGGCTTTGCATACTACAGCTGCGCATTTGTCCTTTGCATAAGGGGTAACAGCTATTGACCTTTTTCTCCTTCTCTCCAATAAATAATTACACTTTTCCGAGTAAAATTAAAAAAAAAAAATTATATTGAAATGGTCAAAATTAAAATATAAAAATTTCAGGCTTAAATAAATTTGTGACTTTTTTATTTTTTTTAAAAAAAAGGAAAACAGATGGGCCGCGGGCTGGCCCCTCTAACTTCAACCCTGTCCTTATGAATATATATATATATATATATATATATATATTTTATATACCATCTAACAAAATGTGATTAATAGACCGCAAAAGGAGTACAAAGAACAAGTACAAAAGATGGCATTTATGTAAATTTTTTTATTTTTGGATTTTGATCCTTGTTATATCAATTTGTTTATTACTAAGAAAACATGCGTCAATTATTAAATTAAACATTATTAATAATTACCTAGTTTAAGCTTAGAAATTAGATTAGAGGTCAAATCAATTATACATCTAATTATTTATTTCAGTAATTTGAACTATCGATTTAAAGCAAAAAAAAATTAATAGTAAAATAAATAATAATAAAATGAATAATTAACAGAATACACATTTGGTTCAATTATATGGTCTAAATTTTTTATTGGTTCACTTAATCTTTTATCTGTTGAACGAATTTTTTGTTGATTCATCAAATTTTCAGTTTTAAGGAACATATAAACTAGATAAATCATCAAATTTCGATCGAACTTGTCCAACCGATTAATCTTTTTTTTTTTTTTTGTTACTACCTAATTCTTTTTCTTACTCTTTCGAGGGATTCGTTGACCACCAAAGATTTGAATCTTGCATGCCACTAACACAAATGATATACTTTTACATAGACATAGACCTCAAATTTTCCTTTGTATACCTTTGGTTTCCTAGCTAACTATATATAAGCTAACTGCTAGTCAACGCACAATGTTGGGTTCATTCCTTTCTCAAGGGTGGGAGGATCTAAACTTACGCCAGAATTGTATAGTTTTGACCCTGACTGCTTGATGCCAAATTAAAAAAGTAGAGAAATTTGTCAAATATATACATGTATTGGAGAGAGATTTTTAACCATTTGTATTTGTATTTGTATTCAGTTTCCATTTTTTTTCCCCTTTAATAGAAAAAGTAATAACATTCTGATTGTAAGCCTAATTGAGGTGTTGATTAGTATTTAATTCTACGATGCTAACATTTGCCAGATGAAGGATACTTAGTGTTGAAAATTGGTTTGAGTGATCAATGGTAAAAATTCGAGCACCAATTCAACAAGGATCTGTTTGGTTTCTATTTATGTGTCACTACCTTCTATTATTATGTTTTTCGTTTTTGACAAGAGACTGCAATTTAGTGATTGAAAAAAGGATTGCACATCACGTCATAAATCTGTTAGATAATATTATTTAAGAATATCTCTGTAAATTGATCGACAAAGATTCACTTTTTACTAATTTTTACCCAAAAGAAATTGAAAAGGGATATATATATATAGCAATGGTGCAAGGAAAATTGAAAATTTCTTTGGATCAGTATCCGAGTCTTGGCAACGAGTCAAATTTAGATCTTCTATATGATAAAAAAAAAAAAATAAATTTAGAGTTTATATCTAATATAAATACTGTTTGTATATATACACTCCCTATGTATCAAATAATTATTCATCTAATAAACCCTAAAATTTAATAAACATAGAAACTTAGAACATGTTTATTATAAAAATTTATGGCATTTATTTTCAAAGATTCAAACTTTTAAAGCTTACTCCAAGTAATGTGACAATCTTCATCATATATAAAATAAATATATATGATATATTGAATGTATATCAAATATATATCTTAATGGCCATAAATTCAAATACTTTATATAATTTTTATTTCCAAAATGAAAGAAAGCTCTTCCACCGTAAATTTTATTTTGTTAATCACAAAATTCAATTTAATTTTATTTGGAATGGATGAAACAACTCATAGGTATCATCAATTAACACCATAAAATTAAAAAAAAATTAGAGATGAGATAAGAGGATGATAAAAAACATTCTATCTATCTTGAATTTAATAGTATTAGAGATGAGAGCCATCCATAATTTAATAGCATTGGGGATGAGTGTCATCTAGAAATGTTTTAGAGATAGTTTTAAAGGATAACTATTAGAGATGATTTTTCATCCTTAAAACTTTTAGGGACTATTTTTAATCATTTTGGAGATAAGTATTGATTGTCAAATCTTTCAAATTTTATAGTGTAAAGAAATAAAACTAAAGAGGAACTCAAACTAGCTAGTCAATTCAATTTTTCCACTTTTTGTTTTTGTATATATGTTTCTTTATATTTACAGTGATTTAAGTTTTACCCATTTGACAAAAAAAAATTTTCATCACCATACTAGTTATAGAGTAAGAAAGATTAAACCATGAAAGTGTTTACATATATATATATATATATATATATATTTAAAAGTAAGGAAAAAAAACAAATGTAGCTGAGTTACTTCAAAGTTTTGCTCTGTTACAACTAGATATATACTACACTTTCATTTTTGGTGATGTCTTCTTGGTGGTGAAGTAAATGGTGAGGTTAAAGAACTATATGAAATTGGATGAATTTGTCCTATAAAACGCATAAAAGATTATAGAGGCACAAGAGTTTGGTTTCAACAATGCATTAGTATGCTTTTATTGGGGTAGGTAGAAAGAATAAGAAGAAAAAGTGTTCTAAAAACAAGTGTGTATTGTATGAGAGTGACAAGTATTTGAAATGTAGAGGTCAGGCACCACAAGTATAACATATGCCCTCAAAAGTGGTGGAATTTATAAAATAAATGCCTTTAAGCTATTGTGGAGATTCTTTTGACTAGATTGTGGTTACCATTGGCTCGCATTAATTGGTGGGCAAGTTGGCTAGGAATTTGTACTAGTTGAAGGGTTTTATGAAGCTAGGTTGATTGTAAGCTATCACCATAGGACAAAAAGCCTTTCTGCTACTTCCATAGTGTGGAATAGACTTTTGTAGCATTTAAAGGATGTCTTGAGATTCTATTTTTTTATATAAGTGTTTTTCATATCATGTGTCATGAATATTATTAAATGTATTTCTTTTCACATTAGTTTAATTTAAAGCTATCATGTGTTCGAATGTTAAGTGAAAAATTGCACATTCTTTGCTTTTCTTACATTTGTCCATGTGGCTTGTTGCAATTGCCTTCAATTAATACAAAACATTTTTTTTGGATTTCGAATTATTTGCCCTTTTGAAGACATTTAATTCTAGAAGTCTTCTTGCTTCACCTTTTTGCCTATAAATAGGTGTTTTATAGTGGGTTATTCTATTTTCTCATTAATTTTTTTTCATCTTACATAGTTTATTCTCTTTTCCTTTCACAAAAATGTTTTAAGTTGTATAATGGTTGTTTTGGCAAGGTTCTACTTTGTTGTTTTCTTATCTTATATGTTTATTAGGACAAATGTTTAAGAAAAATAAGTTTGTCTTTAATGAAGAAATATGGGAAGTATTACCTTAAAATAGAGGGTGGACTATAGATGATAACCTTAGTACTAAGAACACCCAATCCTAGTAGGTCTAGGAGTATTTCTAGTGCTCACGGTGGTGATGTTGATTTAAAGATGGTTTTTACTAGTGATGAGGCTAAGGTTGTGAATGCTACTTATGAAGCTAATGAAAAAGAAGGAGCCATAGGTTGATGTACAAGAGTGACACCAATTTTTTAGAAATTAATGCCACCTTTATTGCTCGTGGGATAAAGGTACCCCATTATTGGCAGAAGACCCTAATTCTTCTCAACCATTTTAGGATGGATAGTAGAAGTGTGTGTTTTAACTTATATACTTTTAGTGCAACTTTTGTTTTTGTAATGACATAGGAGGGGTTCAATGTTATTCCTTCATAACTTCGAGGAAATGCTTGGTCTATCATGGTAGAATACTTTATTGATTATGACTTAGGAGGCTCGATTGCATACTTCAATATGCTGAGGAACTTATACATGATCAAGCCCTATCAAGACTTTTTTTTTTTAACAACTCATTATATAAAGGCAGTGATCAAGAAGCCTTTTAATTATTATATTTAATGCACCAAGTTCTTCATCATTAAGAAAAAGGTGGAAGAGTTGTGGCCATTCAAAGTCTTTTGGTCAACTCTTACAAAACAAATGAAAAAAGTAATGCAATAGCTCTTAATAAATAAAAGAGTAAAACTACTACGTGTCACACACCATTGTCTGGAAGATGTGTTCACTAATAGTAATATCTTATAGTATTGCATGGGAAGTGTGGACCATAAAATTTTGCTTACTAATTTTTCTAGGAGGCTGCCATTGAAAATGTTGTCCAAGTTGCTAAACTTATGAATACAGCAGTGCACTCTATCAAAGTATTAGCCCAAACATTACAAATTTCTCACGATACTAGTCCATCAAGAACGAATAGTGTAAACTTGTAGAATTTGAGTCTCTATTATTATAAAAATGTTTTTCTGATGTTGTCTAACCTATTTAACCTACTCCATAGGTATGGAGGCTTAAACAAGCATTTTACACTGATTATTGTTGGAGATATTAGAGTAGTGAACTGAGGCAATTCTAGTAGGAGTACCGTTTTTTATCTGCAGACTTGTACTTATTTTATTATTTTTTCTTCTTTGGGTATGGATGATTAAGACTTTTGACATAACCTTGCCCATTGAAAAAAGCCAAGGGTAAACATCCTAGTAAGCGTAGGCTTGAGAACTTAAAAAAAAGGCAGACCATTAGGCATTTGCTGATGTAATTTATATTCTAGGTCACTGAACTTAGCATTAATTTTCATATAGGTTATAAACTTTTAATTTCATCAAATTATGTCACTGAACTTTTATTATTAACAAATTAAGTTACTTAAGTTAACTTCATTAAGTAATTTTAATGAAAAAACTGAATCAATATACATACATGACGTATCTTTACTAGATATTGATGTAAAAAATAAGTCATGTATGCGTATTAGATCAACTTTTTCATTAAAATTACCCAATAGAGTTAGCTTAAGTGACCTAATTTATTAGTAATTGAAGTTTATTGATGTAATTTGATAAAATTAAAAGTTTGTGAATGAAATGAAAGTTATTGCTAAATTTAGTGATCTAGAATGTAAATTTCCCCATTTACTTAGTATGGTGAACAAAAGTGACCCTTATGCAACATCAAAGACACCACTCTCAGCTCCAAGCGACTCTATTCTAGTTTACAAGATAAAGTTTTCGGCAGTCAATAGGGTTTCTATTCTTTGAAGGACTAACTAGATAAGCAACTATAATAGCACTAGTAGTAACAATACCAATAGTAGTAAAAAAACAATAGAATAGAAGCATAAACATAATAAAAGAAAAATGCATCAAAGTACTAATAACAACAATATTCAAAGTAATCATAATGGAATGACTTTAAGGAGTCAAGCACTCAACTTTTCATGAGGGATTTTAGCCTTAACCATAAGAGGCTTATTGTGCCTTCAAGGCCTTCAAAATAGCACCTCTAGAATCGTATGCCAAAGTAAAGAAAACTTGTTGACTAGAACCATGGGGTTATGTAGCAGGCTAGGACTTACATTTTTTCTTCTAAAAGGGCATATCATTTATTGAGCAAGCAAATATCCATCTTTACGAACCTAATAGAGGTATAGCTATTTCTTTTATCAAACACTAAATACTACTAAGATAATTATGTTGGTGCAGCCTCTGTGACTTAATATCAGGAAAAGTTTAAGACTGTGGTCAACTTACTATGAACTTGATGATTGGTAAGCTCAAAGTGAAAACCTAAGGGCTTGAAAATAGATATAACAATTTGAGCTTTAAGTTGACAACAACTTTGAGCAGTTGAGTACTACTCGAAATCATTTGGACTAAATAAAAACCAAATGAAAATTATAGCAATGGCTAATGACCTTGTTACTGCCTCAGCTGAGTTTAAAATTTATAAGGCCACTTGCCTTGCTGATGTCATTGAATCTGAAACCCAAGGGCTTACTTGTTCATTAAGTGAGGCATAACACCATTTTAAGGCTCTGGAAAGCAAGGTTAACAAGCCTGATGCTCAGTGTAAAAAGGTTGTTATTGATGTTAGGGAAGAACTATTACATTATATGCTAAAAGAGATCCAGAAGTATAAGGAGGTAGTGTTGTTTGGTATGTAACTGCTGCATAGACTTTGGACTTATGATCTTTCAAATTAATGGAGGTAAAGAATCCTCTTGGTGGCTTTAAACCTTATTTCCTAAACTAACTAAACTAGTAAGGTTACATGGTAAGGCTGATTATGAGGCCTAGACTTCTATGCCTCAAAAACCTATTGAAGCTATTTACCTAAGGTAGAAAAAGAGACTATTCCTATGAAAGCCCAAAGTTGGATAAATGAATCTAGGGAATGCAATTGTCACTCCTAAGCAGATGAGATTGCTAAAGAGGCTATGGTAAATGTTCTTAAGAAGATAAAACAAATTAGGCCAATTGCTATTGTTGAAGAGATAGAGAAAGGCCAAATTTTTAAGGGTCATCAAGTTGTTGATAATGAAGCAAATCATTTACTTAGGGTTCCAATTGTATGACGCTATAAATATTGAGTAGCATGGTAATGAATTTGTTTAAATAACACAGCAATAAGTTTTTGCAATGTAAACTTTTACATTTTTTTCTTTTAAGTACTTTGTTATGTTTACATGAAGTTATTTCATTTTTAAATGATGATAAAAGTAGGGATCATCTAATGCTGTAGTTTGGTGATCATCTCAGTGATCACTTAAAGTATTTGTTAAACTTTGCCTTACGTGGCTTGTTTTATTAATTAGTTTTGCATTTTGAGTAAATAAGTATTGTAATTTTCATAGTGATTATTGGTATATGTGATCTTTTAACAATCATCTCAAGCTGCATATTTTGTTGTTCTATGATTAATTATGCAATTACTTGCACTTTAATAAGTTTGTAGCTATAATTATCTTGATGATTTTCTTAAGCCACATATTCTATGGTTTTGTGATCATTATAACTCTTTTATAGATGTTGTTATGCAGTTTGTGATCTATAAAGAGATCACTTCCATGTTAGCATTATGTAGCTGTATTCACCTTGTTTTGTTATTTTTCCAATAACCTAACTCTCAATAGAGTTTTAACAATTTTCTAGATGTGTGTTATATAGTTTTGTGAACAATTTGCCGACTTTTAGATGCAATTATTTGAAATGACTTTTTAGGCTCTATGTTTGCAATTTTATGCTCGACGATCATTTGCACTTTAATGCTTAGGTAAATTTTTGGTGTTGGTGACTAGATTTTGTTTTAGGCTACATGTATTTTTATAGCTTTATCAATGTTGCTTTATCATAATAATCATCAATAGAAATTGTAAACATGATTAGAAAATAGGTATAGCATTGCCATTTGTAGCTTCATTGATTAAAAAGAGATGCATCATAGTGCAGCTTATATGTAGTACTTTTTATATAGGTTATCCATGTTCCGATTGAATTTTAGAGAATATCCTTAAACAATATACTCCATAGCTGATTCTTTTAGAGATTTTGTAAGGACCTTCCCAATTTAAAGTATTTTTTATTTGTAAACATATTTGCTTATTTGATAGACTCATAATATTAGGTTTTTAACTTTGAAGTTTTAAACCTTGAGTTGTAGTATTTAGCTACCTAGTGTGCTATCACGATTGTGTTAACCTTAACTAAACAATTAATTTCATGGAAAAGATCATTATTAGCACAAAGAGCTTTTTTATTCAATGATATATTCAAATTGTTTTCCTTATTTTATTTACACCTATTTCAACTAGAATGATGACCTCAGTACCAAAAGTCAAATTGAATAGAGTTCCACTTATGGAAAAATAAGTTTGTGTTTTAATAGTTAAGAGTATAGTAAAAGTTTCTTCCACCAAAGCTCATTTAGCTTCAATAAGATTTTTCTTCAAGCCTTTAGAATTTTATTGTTCACATACTCTACTTTTCCATTTGTTTAGATAAGCAACAAAGTTATGATAAATGTGTTAAAATTCTAACCAATTTTCTTAAGTTTCTAGATTCAAATATGTTTATCCCTAGCATATTTGCACCTCTTTCAATTTGAATAAAGGACTCAGTATTGAAAGTTAAATTGAATGAAGATCTATTTATTGGAGAATGAGTTGCTGCCAAAGCATACTGAAAGTTTCTTTCATCGAAGCTTAATTTTACTTTATTGAGCCTTTTTTTAAGCCTTATAGATATCTTATTAATAAATTACTTGGCCATTTGTTTATAGGTTATGCATAAATGAAATCTTAAAGCCCCTATAAAATTTGTCAAGTTTATTAGCCTAAAACTGAGGGTCATCATTTGCTACAATGATTTTTAATAGACCAAATCTACATACAATAAATTTGTAGATAAAACTCTTTGTCAAAATTTCTAGTATAGTAGTCAACTAGTTTTTCTTTTACTAATTTAATAAAGTAGTCATATGTTACTAATAAGAATTTTTTCTATGCTATGGTGACCAAAAATGGGCCTAGAATATTAATACTCTACAAGTGAACAACCAACAACTCAACAATTACTTGAGACTTTTTGTAGGTTGTTAATGAAAGCCTTATAGTAAATTATTTCCTCGTAGTCTAGGGAGTACTCTATTGAACTTTTGATACTTGTTGCAATTTTTACTGAGATTATAGCTTATTTTCTTATAATTAGTGATTCTTGCCATAAATTTTTCGAGCTAAGATCTTGCCTTTATATGAGAAGCAAATACTTCTTCATGCTTATCTTTGAATAAACAATCAATCTCTTCTAATTTTATAAAGTGAAAGATGAAAGATTCTTTATAAAGCATGCCTCCTGAAAAAACATATCTAATTACCTATTTCCTTAAGCTTTTACCAATTTCAGAACTGAAGGTGTTGTGCTTTTCAAAGAAAAATTGTTTTAATTATCTAGTTAATTGGCAAGGAGATGCATTGCATTTGCTTTTTCTTTTTTGTAACTTGGAATCGAAACATGCTTAAGCAAGATTTTTCTTTTTGTTTGATCTCAATAATAAAGGCTAACTTGGACAAAGAATTTGCTTTTACGTTATTGGTTCTCGAGATTTGAGTAACTAAGAGCTAGTCGAAAGATTTCAAAAAAAACTCATTATATATTGTATATATCTACATAGTCTTTCTAACATCATATTCACCATTGATCTATTTGAAAACTTATTGAGAGTCTATAAACACATGTAACTTTTTAAAGCTAAAAGTTAAAGCTAACTCTAGCCCATCTAGAAAGGCCATAAATTTTACTAAATTGTGGTGGCTATAAAACTATACGATAGCTTATACTGCCATTTATTCCTATTAGGTAACATGGACAAGCTACCAATGCTAGAACTTTGTTATGCAAAAATCCATCTACATATAACATCTATATACCTTGGGCACTAGATTTGAGCATTTAATAAGCTATTCTAGCTTTAGTGGAGGCGTCTTATTCTCATCAGTACGTGTTGGTAGGGTGTTGAAGGATTGGCATTATATTTTCTATATTGAAGGAGTATTCAACTAAAATCTTTTAAAACCTAAGCTATGAAGCCCAAGCCTATATTTGATGTTGAACTCATTAAGGTTTATGGTCTATTTTACCATTTCACCTTATTTGTCAACCTTTTGTAGCATTTCTTTAAATGATTGGTCAATCAACACTATGATTAGATGTGCTTGAAAATACTTAGTCATCTTGCTACCAGTATTCAGGCAAGTGTGATCTTTTTCAACCTTATGTAGCTAATTTCACTATTAAGTGTTGCACGATTAACATAATATACTAGCACTCGTTGATGTGATTCTTCCTTAACCAAGATTATTGCAATGATCTCATGTAAAGTAACTAAATATACATAAAGATCCTTACTAGGATTATGGTTCACCATTAGTGGTAGGAAAAATAGGTAGCTTTTGAATTAATTAATTACCTTTTGGCAATTATCAAACCACTTGTATCCAATGGCATTAAAAAACTTAAAAAAAAAAGGTAAACATTTATCTACCAAAATCAAAACAAATCTATTTAAAGTCACTACTTGGCCAGTTAATCTCTGTATTTCCTTGGTTGTTTTTTAGGTGCATGTTTAATATCAATTAGAGTTTTTAAGGGTTCATCTAAATAAACCTATTTGAGATGATGAATCTAAAATGTTTGCTTTTGCTCATATTAAAGGCACACTTTGCCTAAATTAGCCTTATATTATATTACCTTCAGATTTGAAAAACTTTTACCAAGTTGATACATATAGTTCAATTATCAAGCTCTTAATGAGCATGTCATTTACATATTTTCATACATCTATCCATTTATTGACCATTTCTAATAGGTGCCGCCACAGTTTTAGCCCAAAGAGCTTGCAATAGAATAACCCATCTTCTATAATGAACACAATTTTCTTTTAGCTAAGTCTAATTTTGTTGTAGCCTAAGAAAGTGTTTATGACGCTTAAGAACTTATGATCAAGTAAGGTACCAACAATTTGAATATTAAGGAAAAAAGCTACATTTAGGGCTATCATATTTAAGTCAATGAAATCTATGCACATTATGCATTTTCTGATGCATTTCTTAACCATAGCTATAATAGCAAGCCAAATTGGTATTTTAACTCTTTAACATTTTGACAACCTAGAGCTATCAACTTCTTCTTAAATAACTTGGATATGTTCTGGTTTGAATAATTGTTTTTCTATTGCTTAGGTTTCTTCTTCTTAAATAACTTGGATATGTTCTAGTTTGAATCATTGTTTTTCTATTGTTTAGGTTTGGTCGACAGATTTATGTTCAGAGAACGCATAATTACATGTGTGTTGATTGCGAGAATGTTAGCTACTGACCATACAAAAGCATAATCTTTGCTTCATAAGAAACTAACTAGACAGTTTTTTTATCTAGCTATCTAGATATGGTTAAATTTAAGTTGATATATTGGTGTTACTTTGACACAAAGATATAAAGTCAGATCCTTCAATTGGCTATTCTTTATACTAATTCAACCCTTTTTACTTTCTAAGCTGTTGAGAGCTAATGTAATATAACTTGATCAATTAAGTTGACTTGGACTGTAATGGGTTGCCTTTGTTAGACCTTTTAATGGTGAACGAAACCAAGAAAGGGGCTGAATTGATTTCTCAATGTCTTTTCCAAATTAAAACTTTGTTATATAAATTGAGAAATTCAAATAACCAAATGGAGTTGAATGTTAGTCAACAAATAATAAGCAATTAAAGAGTAGGGAAAAGAGAAGCAAATTCAATGATCTATAAAGGTTTGGCCCCAATTGCCTATGTCCTCTGCCTTAAACTCATTTGCCTTGGATTTCGCCAATTTACTAACTTGAATTGTTTTATCTTTCAAGGCTAAGGTACAACCTTTACAATTCCCCATCTATATCTTGAGGCTAAGACATAACCTCTACCCTTTCTATCTTCTATGGCTATGATAAAACCTTTTCTCTACTTTTTAATGGCTAAGCAAAACCTCCCTTTTTTTTACGAGAATTTTGTGTCTAAACAAATAAAACCTTTAAAGGCTAGGTGTTTACAAGAATTTTAGTTCAAAGAAACTGTGTATCTAAAGAGACAAAATGAGGAATACAAGAATAAGAAGAATTAATCCTGTGCAATTGTGAAATATTCTAGAAAATGATGGAATTAATAAAAAATTTGACTCTAAGCTCTTTCCTTTGGTTCATCATCTTATTAGAAGTGTTCCAGAGGCATATTTATAGCCTTGATCATGAATGTGGTTGTGTTGAATGTTTGGTGGAGTAATATAGCCATTGGAAGCTTTATTTGAGTGATTCCCGTTCATTCCCACCATATTGTATCGGTACATTTGGGTGTGTATCTATACATTGTCTGTATCCATACAAAAATATGACCATTGGAAAAGCCATGTATCAATACAATTTCATGTGTATCAATACTATTTAAGATATAATGATACATTCAAAGGTTTCATAAAAGTTTAGCTACTGCTAAGTATTGTATCGATACATACACATGGTGTGCCAATACATTTATATGAAAATCAACTCTAAGAGTCTTTTAATGACTTAAAATGATATAAAACTTATCCTAGAAATATTGTATACTAAGGTATGCATTTAGAACATATTTTTGAGTAATTTAAAGGGCAAAAACCATTTTAATATTTTTCAAAGTATTTTCAAAATAATTTATAGAAAAATACTAACTTGAAAATATTTAAACACAAGCTAAATAAGCTTACATTTTTATTAGTTCAAAATCAAGATTAATCCAAAGCTAATGTAGCTAACAATCTCCCCCTTTTTTTGATATGATAGAACTTAAGGTGAATTTGCTTATAAGACTCCCCCATAATCATTTAAAGATTTTCAATAACTCCCCCTTAATAATAACACTATGAAAGAATTTTGAAGATTTTATAAAATGCTTTCTTCAAAACTTACTAATGGTATTTTTAGTCATACTTGATACAAAATCACCAACACAAAATATTAAAAATTTCATAGGATATAAATAATGTAAACACATATGAAATCTTCCGAGTTGCTATCATAGATATATATATATATATATATATATATAAATGAAGTACAAGCAGGCAAATTGACCTATAAAATCTTCCCTTTTTTGGGATATTAAAAAGGTAAAGGTAGATTAATTCAAAGCTAGGAACTAATTCCAACAAGATTTCTAAGACATATACCAATCATGAATCATTTAAGATCATATATACCAATTATTGAGAAAATATATGCATTTAAGCTCAAATGTGTAGTTTATACAATTTTTGTATTCTTTTGTAGACATTTAAGCACATTTGAGATTATGAGCAATAAAGCATACCAATTGTTGAAGGATTTTAAGAATTATTAATCCCATTATTGTCTAGCTGCATAATTGATGCCAATTTTTGAATTTTTAGTATACATGCATACTACTTATAATCATTCAAGTAGCCATATGGAAGGTTAAAAAAATTTTCACGAAAAACATAACAAACTTTCATAGGTTAGAAAATCATTTGCTCATTCATGATATGTCAAGAAAATCAGTTAAGCAAACATTCAATCAATGAACGTGCTTAAAGATTAGACATAAGCACTTTATGTTTAAGGATTCATTCAAAGCAAACATTTTAAGCATACATTATATATAAGAATACCAATTGTTTATAATTGACTCACGTGTGTCATCAAATTTAATGCTAATGGATAAAAATTTAATAGCATTAGTTTAGTGATTTCCTCAAACTTACTGAGCTTTGATGATATGCTCATTATGACTTTGAGGATCATAGTTCCTAATGTTTGAGCATTTCTTGATGGTTTTGGCTTGATTTGAAGAGGTTTCATGCTTTGTTTACTTACTTTTCTTATGCAAGTGTTCATTTTTCAAAGAATAGTTTATCTCCATGAACCTTGCAAAATTTAACAAAAACTTGAGCAAAAGATGAGCGTTAGACGTACCAAGATTTTAATTGCAAAAAAATTTCAAAAAGCTCATGTTTTGTTAAAAATGAAAGATGTTCAATGAGCTTAATGATATTTTGAAATAAGTAATATCAAATATTAATAAATGAAAAACATTAAGCATTTATGGTAGCAATTGTTGTGATGAAAAAAAATATTTTTATTAAGGTGCAAAAATAGTGATGCATAAAAAAATTTGTATTTTTCAGCATCATGAGGCAATATGAGCACTTGATCATATAATTCATGCATTTGGTTTGTGAAACACTTATCACTGAAGCAAATATTGTGTTTAAGCATGTGATAAGTTATGAAATGATGTTTATCAAGGTCTAAAAATCATAAAAATGAAGCATTTCAAGTGAAAGTAGATCAAAGAGACCAATTTTGCATTTAAGAACCAAAACAACACAAAATTGGCTAAAATTCACTACTTGTATCGATGCGGGGAGCTTTTTGTATTGACACACATAGTGATGTATGTAGATACCTATTTTTGTCCAAGCCTTTTTTCCTATCAGCCCAAAATATCCGAGATACAAAATTAGGCACTTGTCCTAGTGGAGGCAAATTCCCTTAAAGGGAAAGGTACTTTTTCAAGACCTATCTAATTATGCTTAAATGACAATAGGTGTACATGACAAAATCATCCCAATTTCAAGGGTCACAAAGAGTAAATCTCAGATAAAAAGATGAATGCCAAGGTAAAATAAGTAGCTTTTTACTTTATACTTGTGAAATTTTGAAATTTATTTTTATAGATGTTATCAAGTCAAAATTTTCCATTTTTAAGAATTTTTCAAGAATTTCTTGTTAAATTTAGAAAGTTGACCATTGTATTTTTTTTGATACTGTAAGATTTTATGCTGATATGCACTCCAAAAAATTAGAAATATTCAAGGAAAAATTCATATGGGCATTTTATACCACAAGGTGTCAAGTTGTTTATTATAGACACTTTATTTTGTTTGGGCAATTTTTTTAGCAACCTGGGCCATGGACGTAAGAGAGACCTATGGATCATATCAAAGATAAATATAAAGATATGGCATCAAAAGATGTAGTTCAAGGTGTCTAGGGACAAAAGATATGAGAAAATTCATAATTTTACTTGAATGTA